>CAKNXH010000212.1:365929-482340 GCA_932178445.1 Andricus quercusramuli | reverse complement strand
AGAGCTTGACGCTCATTTAGAGGAACAGGTAGCATTGGGAGACAATACTCCATTCAGATTTAGAAAAGAGTAATTTGGCTTTTAAAAGTAGTAGCGGAATTTCAAGCGCAGCCAAAAACTTATTAGCCATTATTGATATACCGAAAAATTGACAGGCCTGTCAAGAATCGCTCTCTTCCAAAGAATTTGCAGAAAGAGACTTTATGTCACTTCTCGATGATACTTGCAATAATGAATTCACACCAACTTACGCCAGCAACTCTGTAATATTATTAATAGAAAATGCGTATGATTATTTATGGAATTTTCCACAAGAAAATGGCCACAAATTGCCTTTAGAAGAAAATTAATTTCAATTTTTTAAACAAAATTGCTTGGCGTACAAATCTGTCTGTAAAGACCACTGTTGCAGAAAAACTTATTTTTGGCTGTATTGAAGATAATTCTGACGAGCGCCAATTCAAATTGTCACATCTACCGAAGGAAATTAAAGGTGATTAAAAACCCCATGTTGCTCATGTTAAACAACGCTTGCTTTACAAATATGAGAACGGTGTCTTCATCTTTGAAACAAAAGTTATTGCTCCCATTGTTCGCGGAATTTGAAGATAGCGAGCGCGATGAAATTGAATCGATTTTACAAGATATCTATTGCGCGGTTGCTGTTTCAAGCGAAGACAATTTGTTGGTAACGAGTGCGATAGAAAAGTTCCATTTTACAATGAAGGAGATCGAAGGCAAAAGGTCCAACTGCTCGACTTTTGATTCAGTATTTCAATTTGACGACACTTCTGGCGCTCTTTTTTCACAGTCAGGTGAACCAAAAAGTTGTTTTATGGAGTTTGTACCGATCTTCTGATTGAACAAACGTTGAAGAGGCTGATGCGAGTTAGGAGTGGACTCATTGGACGCGGTTTTACCGAAAGTATCACAACGGATTTTACAACAGTAATGATAGTCATGCAGAACGTGTTCCACTAAGTGGACCAGTTTGTGGTATTACTTTTACTACCTCTGATGAGTATGTCTCAAACATTAATTGCCATGAAGGTTGTCATGTTGGGATGAAAATGTTGTCTAATATTGTAGGCTCGACATTTGACTCACTTCCTCTCAATCGGAGACACTATTTGTTCGCTTCCTGTTATGAACAGTAGTTTAATTACCGCATATAAGCGCATGAAGATTGACCCCTTGCTTCCCTTCCAAGGAATGTGCATCAGCTTGGTGAACAAAGCTTCATTAGAAGAACATCTATTCTTCGAGGAGACAGTGGAACCTTCCTTAATTTCCATTTCTGATCATCTCTACGTCACGGATGGGGGTTTTCTTTTACATAAAGTCATTTGCAGGGGGTGCAATATCGTAAATGAAAATTTTCACAGGATTCATAAATACATTACCAGTGATTTTAGGGGTCACCTTCATATCGTCTTTGACGGTTATCCTGATGTTGATTTCACCGATATTAAATCAGTAGAGCGTTTGCGACGATCAACAATGCAACTCGCACCGGCCACAGAATTCGACGAGAACACTTTTTTGTTACTCACGCAGGAAAAGTTTCTCTCAATAGACAAAAGCAAGGCTCGTTTCATTGAGCATTTCGTCGATTTCCTTGGGCGAAACAACATAGCAGCATATCAAGCGTCTGAAGACGCTGACAACATGATTATTGATACGGACATTGAAAATTCAGGAAAACATCGAACTATTTTCATTTTTGGAGAGGACGTCGATCTGCTGGTTTCATTAACAGAATCAGAAAAAATGTTCAACAACATTTTTTTCTTCAAAAACAAGCAGAGGAAAAAAAAAGAAGAATTCTATTCCAGTCACAGTCTCAGATACGGAAAACAGGCCTCGGATAACATTTTACTACTACATGTTTTTACTGGCTGCGATACAACCTTCGCCCTGTTCAACATCAGAAAAGGAAAGTTCACAAAGCTGTTGCATGACCGTAAAGATTTTCCCGTAAAGATTTTCAGGCATGCGAAAATAATTTCAAAGACAAACGGTCGAATCAACAGACACCCGAAAACTGTGGTAAAACTTTTAATAGCTATTTACAATGAAAAAAAAACAGAAACATCCCTCAATCATCTCAGATACGAATCATTCCTGAAATCTGCGGCCAAAAACAGGAATAATATGTCCAAATTACTGCCGTCGGAATCACCGGCACGTCAACATTCATTGCAAGTGTTTTACCAAGTGCAAAAGTGGCTCCGAGTAGAAATGGAACCAACAGAATGGGGTTGGAAAAAAACCCCACGGTGCCGCCAACCTATCACCGCCGACGCATCAACCACGCCATAGTCATCATTGAAAACCATTTTTTGCAATTGCAAAACAAGCTGTGGAGTAGCCTGCGGCTGTCGAAAAGCTGGACTGAATTGCACGCTGATTTGTAAGAATTGTAATACCGATTCGTCCACAAACGCCCCGAGCAACCAAATCAACGTCGATGACGACAGCAACGATGACTTTGTAGACGATTCCCCTATGGACCCAAAGGTAATTAATTCTTTGACAATTATGAGATTTCTTAATCTACTCCGCGCAGGAAACTTAACTACATCGAAACTTCTCCGCTCGCGGTTTTTCGAGTGACAAAAGTCTAAAATGATTGGGATACCTACAACGTATCGGAGATACCATTGAAATTTTAACCTCCGTTGCCCTTTTCGGATTAGAAAGGTTACATTGTTTTCTTCGACTGAAGGATACATTGTAGTGATAGAAATTTCTTGAAAAGTTGACGGTAAGTAGTTATATATGTGACGCTGAACGAAGAAACTAGCCTTAGGACCGAAAATTAGTTTACGAGAAAATGAAAAGCAAAGTGAAAGGAAGACGAACTGGTAGCAAAGGGGCCCTCGTACTCACACAGCTGAGTGGTCCGTATCTGTGTGAAGGATCGTGAAATATGAGTGAGAAAAACAGCTGACTACGGCCGACTACAGTCAAACATGAACGATAGCAATAAATAAAAATTATATTATGTGTTAGTCTCATGTTTTATTGTTACTCATGAAACATAAATGAAAAGGGCGTCGACAAACTGTCTAATTGCTAATTGCTCCAGAGAATTCTATTTTGATCGTGGAGCAATGGAAATTTTTTTAATTGACAAGGGAAAGCTTCATTATTTAGAATCATTGTGGAATAATGAAATTGAGGCAGCTCAACAAGAAAAGAGAGAAGCGTACAAGAGAACGTTGAACATCACAGGTCTTGTCGATGAGGAGAGAAATAGGCTTGAAAATACAAAACAACTTTGAATGAACCATGAAACTATTATTTAAAGAGATGAAGGAAAGTAAAAGTACTGGGTTTGTCAGCATAAGAAACAGCAAAGGTGAAATGCTATATGATATAGACGAGATAGTAAACGCTTTGAAAGACTCTTTTGAAGAATTATTAGGAGGTGAAGATATAGGGCAATAGAACTGCGATATAGAACATAATGCATTAGAAACCCTAATTGAAAAAGTCTGTGTCACTGAGGTAACACTGTTAGAAATATGTTGAAAATTCAACCACTTTTCAACCACTTCTGTGGTTGAAATCTCGTTCATCCACGGAGTTGAAATAAAACTCATTCAAATGTAGTTGAAAATTCAACTACACAATGCCCCCTCATACTTCCCGCGAGGCCAGACCCCAAGGAGAAAGAGTCCCACAAGGAGTTATTCGTACGTTTGTGTCGTAAGATCAATAATATTAATAAAGGACATAATATTCAGGGAAAGAAGCAGCTTTGGAGAAGAAAAACAAAAGGTAAGCTGGAATAATATTATCATAATGGGAACATTTCATTCACAGTATCGGTACTAACTGCTGTATGTTTTTTTAGGTTATGTTCACAAAAACGAGTGTTGAAAACTTTGTCTAATTGGGCGCGCAACTCATTACGGTAATATAATTCCAACCGAGATTACAACGTACCTTTTTTGTCTTCTTTAAAGCTGCTTATTTTCCTAAATATTACATGCATTTTGTTAATCTCATGAATCACACGATACAACCGTACGAAATAACTCACTGATTCCTTATCAGAATTCTTTCGGTACAGTTAATGAATCTCAAAGCAAAGTATTTTCCACGAATCTTTATGGGTTTCATGCCAGATTTTTGAAAAATTAAAATTGCTTTGAAATTCACTATCTGTACCGAATAAAATTTTTTTCTCGTTACTGGAATTTCTCGTTACTGAAATTTCAACAACGGTAATTGTATAAAACTTCAACCACATGTGGTTGAAAATTCAACCAGATATTTCTAACAGTGAAGAGATATAATTAAAAACTTTAAAAACGGCAAGTCTGCTGGTGTGGACAGTATTAGCGCTGGAATGCTTAAATACGGTAGCGATTACATTCCTCACAGGTTGTACGAATTGATGTATTTATGTATCAAAATACGAGAAGACCCAGATGATTGGAGAAAAGCAATTATCGTACCAATATACAAAAGAAAGGGAAATAAAAGCAACTGCAATAATTACACAGGTATTAGCTTATCAAGTACCGTAAGGAAAATATACTGAAAAATACTTATTCGCAGGGTATTGAAAATAACAGAAGAGAAGGTATGGGGAGTCCAAAGTGGATTTATGCCAGGAAAATCATGTACAGATCAAATATTTGGCTTAAGGCTATGTGACGAGTGGGTCACGTGACCGGATTCCTACTCCACCAACACTTTTTTTATTTCCTAATTTATTTTCATACGAATAGCCACATCGACTTAAAAATTTGGGATAATAAATAAGAAACGAAAAAAGCAAAAAAAAAAATTATTTACAAAAAAAAACTTTTTTCATGACTATACAAATTCAGGACGAGACTCACCTTTCTTAGTGCTGCTTATTTAGTATCCCAAATTTTCAACTCGATGTGGCTCTTTGTGTGAAAATAAGTTAGGAAATGAAAAAATTGTCGGTAATTTAGGAATCTGGTCAAGTGAACCACTCATCACATGGCCTGAAGACAAATCACAGAAAAAAGTTTGTGAGTAGGAAAGAAAGTTTTCTGTGTATTTGTTGACCTAGAAAAAGCAATTGACAAGGTAAATGGAATAAACTTTGGGAAGTTCTTAAAGAGCACGAGTAAATGGATGGATCGGTAGAGCAGGTTCCATTCTCAGAAATAAAAACATGTTAAAAAAAGCTAAAATGGCCATGCATAATTCTATATTTGTACATAAGAAGCCATTTTAATTCCGTTTTAAACAGAGTGACAATAGAGTGAATGACGCCTGAAATAAAGACCTTGGATACATCCCAGACTATGCGACCTTGTCCTTGCCTACGGGGCTTTACAAGTATGAACGAACCCTTTCCCTTGCTGCTTTTGGGAACAACAATGGTACCACTAAAGCACCAAAAAGTCGTGCAGATCACCTTAGAGTTCGGGTTGCGAATGTGGATGTAAATACGATGACGAAGCGACGAAACGCTCAAATTATATGGACGAATTGACTCAATGATGAATTGCTGGACGGCTACGGTGCCAGCATTATCCCTGTTTAGTCTAGGGTGCCTCGTTTTGCGACTTTTTTTGGAGCAAGATGTAATTCCCGGCCAAAGTGGCCCAACTACATGGACGTTACAGTTTTTTTTTCCAAATCGGATAATATCTTCTGTGAGAATTTTTACCTCAAAGAAAAACAAAGTTTCAACAACAGTTAAATTTTCAAGTAAAGATTTGGAATATTCCATTTTTTAACTAGGTATTTAACTTTGTACATTTCAACTAAAATGTGTTAATCTTCTAATACTTATATAAAAAGTACTAAATATTTGAAACGTAAACGTTATTTATTCATAAATAATTTATTTAATGCTATGATTGCTTCAATTATTATTCAATAATGGGTACAATTTCAAATATTGTATATTTAACCCGGCGTCATGGGGGTGGAAAAGTGTTACATGGACGTAGGGGTGGGTCATATAGACACACTTATTAGATATGAATTATACCAGTACTTTAATAATAAAGAAACAAAAAAGTAGCTCCAGCTACTGAGAAGAACGGTAACGTCGCACGCTTAGTAACCGAACCGAAGAGTAGGGAAAAAAGGGAAATTTCAAGAAAAAAGGGGAAACTAAGAAAAAAAGGGGAAGACTGTGCACCCTGTAAATATGATTCTTAGTGCTCGAGATGACACGAGGTAGGAAATCTTCATCTCTCTATTTGATATAATATCATTCCCAGGCAGAATTTGAAGGCCAATGATTACATTGAAATGATTTTTCAGGAAAGCACCGTGGTTCTTATTACTGCGTAACACCAGTTCTAACGAAGGTATCAAATAAAAAGCTCATTGACAAACTTTCGCTTCCTGACAACACTGTGCAGAATGGTCTTTCACTAGCTTTTCGTGCGAAATTGTCGCAGCAGAACGGACAGTAAAGTAGATCACTGAGCAGCCTTCCGAGTATGCGGCAGTGACGCTAGGGATGGCATTATAAGATCAACCTTACATTGTCGGCCGCTTCTGGGTCGCTTGGCAAGCATTGCTTGCCAGGTCAGCAAAAAGTTGAGCAAACGCTTAATTTTACTGAATTTCCTCGCTTTTCAGGCTCCAGGGGAAGCATTCATGGCCTTTTCTCTGTAAATAACTGGCATTTTGAGGCTTGAACGTCAATTTTCATCACAAGTGGCCTCTTCTTACCCAAAAACATGTTCGCTTTAACCGAACTAAAATGACTGACAATTTTGGTGCTTTCAGTCAAAATTTTTATCCTTACAGAAGATATTATCCGATTAAAGAAAACTATATCTTTAACGTCCTTGTGGGTAGGCCACTTATGCCGGGTATTACATTACGCCCCGTAAAACAGTGAAAAAACGAGGCAACCTACTGTTCACGGAGAATTCATGATACGTATGATCCTTTGAATCGTCAGTTCTTTAAGATAGTACCGCCATAATACTTTGTTTATGCCAAAATATATACAATAATTCAACGTAAATGTAAACAAAGGCATTACTGTGGCTACCATGAACTATTTAAAAATAAATTTTTAAATACAGGTTTCCAGTGATAGGGAAGTGGGAAAGTTACTCAGATCGGTCCTACCTCTTATTCAGCCGTGCGCCATTCTTAGCAAAAAAATATTTTGTAAACAATTACATTGTTATAACATATTATTGCTGCTTAAACCCTTTTGATCAGCTGGAAGTGTTGGAAGAACAACGGTTTCTTTTTTGAAATTTGAGGCAATGTTTGCTAACTGTCCTCTTCAAGGACACATATACAAACTCAGCAGCAGTCAACCTAGTGCTCATAGAGGTCGGCAAAAAAAGTAACCTCTGAATATTTCTCCAATCAACCGCTTCCTCTCTTCTCATGCTTCTTTATCCTGCTTTCACGTTCCTATCCAGGTAAATGCTTTATTATTATTTTTGCTTCGTGCATGAAAGGTGCTGATTTGACTCCGTACATTTATTAGATTGCTTTGTAGATTTGATATTTTTTTTGCTCTTTGGTCACAGCTTTTAATTTTTCTCCGCTTCAACGCTTCCTAAAAAATATCAAATCCTCACGCATTTCAAAGTGGTTTCACGAGCTGGTTATGTTTCTGTGGTGCGGTTACGACATGGCTATCCCCTTTTTTTTGTGTTCACTGTTTGAAGAGGATGGCTAAGGTCTATCCGAAAATTAATTTGTAATTTAGTTTTAGGGGCGGGATAGACATTAATTTAATATTCTTCATCCAATCTTATTGAGCCCTTTTTTTAGGTTCCCGCCATCCGGTAAAATGATTCCGTCCGGGTCTGGTGGAAAGTCACATTTTCTGGGTGCGGCATCCCCACTCCGGGGTTTTGGAAGAGGAGAACCTAGTTCCTCTCACGGATCGTCCCGTCAAGCCGTGATTCCCTCGTCGGAGAGTGAGAATGCCGCGAATCACCGTAAATCTTCTTCTCGGTCCGGTTTCCTCAAGAGACACGGAAGCTTCCGTCTGCAGGCGGCCTCTCATAAGGAAAGTCGCCTCGATCATAAAAAAAGTGCCGAGGTTTCCGGGAAAGGAACTCCGGATGCGAGCAGCTATTGCAACTCATCCGCGCACTCCTTGCCGGGTACGGGCTCAGAACGGGACAATCTCTTCCATTCGTCCGTTATCAGGGAAAAGAGTCGGATCGACAAGGATAATTCTCCTTCTCACCCTGAGGACCATTTTAGATAGTCCAATCCAGATTCTCCGGTTCCCCTTTATCCGGAAAATGCCGCTCCCACCCTTCTTAGTATTCCTTCAATGAGAGTCGCGGGGCAGAAATGTCGGGGAAAATGATCCCCTTGCTCTTGCCGACAGAATTAGGGATATCATTTCTGGCCTGAGACAGATTCATAGGAATGGACCAAATCAGGTTAAGATTTTCTGCGAGAACAGGGTGGACGCTAACACTTTAGTCGTCTCCGAAGAGCTAAAAGCCCAAGGCTACTCGGTCTCCATTCCCCCATCCCTTATTTTCAAGGAGGCGTTTGTTAACGGTTGACATTCTCAACAGGACCACGGAGGAAGTCAGGGGGAATATCTTGTCTATTAGACGCAGAACCAAGATGGATGGCACTTGGTACGAAAGAGTGGAATTCTTATTTGCTTGTTCCAGGGTCCCACGTGACATCTATCTCTCCAGCTTTGGTTATAACGTAACCCCCGTAACCCCCCCCCCCCCTCCAAGAGATGTTTTACCTGCCAACGGTATCGTCACGGCTCCGACCAGTGCCGGGTCTCTAGGACGACGTACGAGTTTTGCGCGAATTTCACCGTACGGAGGAATGCCCTAACAAGCTCACTGCTGCACGTTGTGCTAACTGTGGGGATCGTCATATGTCCTCTTCTCGGATCTGCGGAATTTACCTTTATGAATTCGAGGTCATGAAGTTTCGCTTTTGGAACGACTGTGGTTCCTTGATGCTGAAGCAGCCCTTAATGAAATGGGGTGCTTTCACCCTGGTGGCCTTGGGTCTCCGGAGCGCCCTCCTCGTCAGACCTCTAATCGACAACTATCTGGACCACCTGCCTCTCCCACTGTTCCCACTCTTCCCTCTTCCATGGAACGTTTGGAGGTCAAAACTTCTAAATAATTTTAATTTACTGTATTATTTTCCAAATCAATTATTGTTCATTTGCTATTTTTTACCTAAAAAATTGTCTCTCTTTTTAACTTTTAAATGTTCTCTTAAAACTAATTCCTCAAAATAAAAATCATTCTAATTTTTCTAGCAAAGTTGAGAGACTTTCTTCGCTTTCTCAAAGCCTTTGAATACCCATAAAAAGCCTCAACATTTTTCCTCGAAATCTTAAGAATCCAAATTTAGTCCTGCCTTTTTTTTTGAATCCTTTTCAGGGTTTCCTTTTCAGAGCCGTGCACTAGACTGTTAAATAACTTTTCAGCTAATTCAAATTTTTTCCAATTTGTTAATTTTCCAATTGTCATTTATGCATCGAGATTCAATAATTTCACTAAAATATTAAAATTTTGCTAAATAGAACAAATTAAATTGTTACATGTAAATTTTCAAATCACTTATTCATCTAAAATTATTGTTCAAATCTTTAAAAATCTTACAAACTTTGTTTGTCATCCTTGAAACCTCCTTTGGGCCTTTAATGTTTTGAAATCTTTTCCCGTTTCAAAATCTTTCGGGAATCTTTCCAAAACTTTTAATTAATTTTAGCGCACTCGATTATTTTATAAATTAATAATTATTCATTTGCTATTTTTGTACTCAAACTTTCAAATTTTTTTTTAAATCTTGTAAATATTTTCTTAAGACTAACCTCTATAAATTAAAATCATTCTAATTTCCTAGCAAAGTTAAGGGATTTTCTTCACCTTGTCAAAACCTCTGAATATCAATAAAAAGCCAAAGCATTTTACCTCGAAATTTAAGGAATCTAAATTTAGGTTTGATGTTTCTTTGGAGTCTTTCTCAGTTCAGAATCAGGTTTGGATCTTTTCAGGGCCGAGCACTGGACTGGTAAACCATTTTTATAATAATTCAAATTCTTTTCAATTTGTTAATTGTCTGCTTGTTATTTATATATCGGGACACAATAGTTTCACTATTCAACGTATTTTTGTCGAGATTCTATTCAGTGAATTTTTCCATAAAACTGTTCGTTTGCCCAGAATTTTTATACAAATAATTTATTCACCTAAAACCCTTCATATGTCTTAAAAATTTTAAATTTTGTTCGTCATCCTCAAAACCTTCAAATTATTCGGGAATCTTTTCAAAACTACTAAAAAATTTCAATGTACTCGATTAATTTTCAAGTCAATAATTGTTCAACTGTTATTTATTACTAAAATTTTTTAAATATTTTAATTATCCTTTTAAATTAACCTCATAAAATAATAATCTTTCTAATTTTCCGAGCAAAGTTAGGGGAAATTCTTCACCCTCTCAAAATCTTTGAATATTAATAAAAAGCCTCATCATTTTGCTTTGAAATCTTAAGAGCTCTCGAGTGGTATGAACTAAATGAAATTTATTTTCGAATCCGTAAGAAAAAGACCTGTAAACAAAAACTGCCTAGTATCGGTACGCTGGGGGGAGGCTTCCCCAAAACTGATGGAAGGGCTAGAGACTCGACTTTCCTATATTTATTTTTATGTGGGTTGGTACCCCTACTCTCTGACTGAGAGTTGCTATCCCGGAAATTAAAATTACATGTGAAATTAGGGTTTCGCAGGTTTGCCGAATTAGAAATCAATTTGGGTTTCCAATCTTATATAATAATACTGAGATTTATTCAAGAAAAATAAATAGGGAATATTACAACAAGAGCAAGATTCGAATGATAGGGCATATTCTGCAATGCGTAGAATGTGTCGACAGGTAGAGGAAAAGAAAAGTATCAGAAAAAAAAGAACGATACGGCTTACCAAATCGTTGCACTAAAACTATCGCTCGTCGGATAGAAAAGGAAAACTAAGTCCAGGAATGATTTCCGACCTTTTTTCTTTTCTTAATAGAGCGGGCGAAAACCTTCTATTTCCGTGGGTCTATTAACCCACTCTAGTCTTTTAGGGTATTCGCGACACACACAAACACGCGCGAACACCTGTCACCTTCCGTGCATTCGCTTTTACGGGAGATAGAAATTATATCAACTTCTCGTAAAAGTGAATTGAAGCCTTACGAGAAAATTGCTCCTTTTCGTTTTGAGATTCGAAAAGGGGCGAACTTTTTCTAGACTAAACTCAAATTTTGTTTTTGAGTAGGTAGAATAGGACGCGAAAATAACTGACCGCTCCCGTTACGGCCCTACCTCCCGTTGGATAGCGATTTTCGAAATTTTTCGTCCGGACCGCGAAACCAATTTTAATGATTAAAAACGCATCGATTCTGGCGGCTCACTCCCGTTACGTGGTCGAAAGTTGGAATTCCGGTGCCAAGGCTAGGACCTGGTTGCGTCTTATGGACTAAGTTTTAACCGATCATTTGGTTCTTCGTCCCAACGTCGGACGGACAAAAATCTGAGTAGTTCTGCCCCGTGCCAGGTTGCTCAGGAGACTGCGATTTTGACTTTATATTTTTCTTCATATTCCAGAAAGACATTTTAATTTCAATTTGCATCGAAATTGATGCAGGTTGGAATTTTCAACTTAAATATAAGTATATAATAATTCCAACACTTTTATCAAAAAAATAAACCAGCATTTTGGCGTTACAAGTTTTGCTGAGTGAGCACGTGGCGTTGTTTTGGTATTTTCCACATGCTCGTACTGTCCGGCTACGGTGGGAAGTATGTAAAGGCGAAAGCGACGCGAACTTATGGAATAATGGCGTGGAGAGAGAGAGAGAGAGAGAGAGAGAGAGAGAGAGAGAGAGGACAGCGTGTAGAGTGCGGAGGCTTGCAATCGACGCGGCAGCGTAGCTACATGCAAAGAGTGCGACGGCGATGTTTAGAACGTCGGAGAGATAGAGATGGAATGGGTGCCTTGCGCGTGTGCGTGTCCTTTCCCTTAATTTAATTTTTTTTATTTTTTGATCTTATATTCTAGGTGCAGTGTTTCATTTTCTCTTTCACCTAGGCCTAGGTGCACACTAATCATCCCGTAATTCATACAATTCCCTTCCGCAATCCACCCTCATGTTATTGAGTGGTTTGGGGAAGAGGAAACAAAATTTAAATACCTGTGTAAAAATGAAAAGCATGTTTTCATCAGAGAATAATTTTAATCAAGGATTAAAATCAGGTCATTACTCTTCTCATTCGCAACTTGGCTCGCTGTCAGTTCCCGGGAGCTTGTAATGCTGCGTAAGCATGCTGACAGTAAGCTCTCAGGTTACGAGCGAGCAGAGAGTCCCTTGCAACTCATATGGAGTTTTGAATCAATGTGGCTTGAAATAATATTTCGAGCCACATTAATTATCAGAAAAAAAGAATGGAGACTTGCTCGTAACACTCTCTGTGATAATAATAATAATTAATCTCCTTCAACTCTTGTTGTTTATTATTTGCAAGATGAACCTTTTTTTAATTAAATTTTTTTCTTTTTTTTTAGCTTTCCTTGATCCCTAACCGTGAATGTATTATTAATTACCCTGTGTTAGTCTAGTTTTAATTATCTTAGCACTTGATGTAGATCTTCGCCAGTGACTTATGAGCCTTACCTTGTTTATTATTTGTGTATACTGATATATATGGTAATGTTATTCCAGATATTTATATTGTTCTAGTCCGATGTTATGTTTGTACACTTGCTGAGGCAAGTGTGTGTTAAGAATTCTATACTCTACTTGTTCTTTTTGTTATTTTTTCTATTTTGTACATGATTTAAATGAATGTCTATTTAATAGCTAAATATACGCCCTGGATTATCTAGCAAGGCTGGGTGAGCCCAGCCCTCTTCCGAAAGTTCATGGAACTTAGATTTAAATTGGATCTACCGGGTGTACTATACCTATCATTCTTAGTTCTTCTTTCTAGATTTAATAATGGTCCTTTATAGACCATGTTAGACTAAATTTGGGCTAATGTTATATTGGGCTTCCCGCCTCTTTATGAATTGGTTACTGATCAGGTCTTGTCCTGTTCTTAACCAATAGGTGTCTGGTTTAAGAATGTACTTGTCGGCTATTTATTTGACTTGATATGGAGAATAAGCGCAAACTTATCAAATTTGCTAACTGGAACGCTCATAGTGTAGCGGGCAAGAGGGAGGAAGTCGAGTCGTTGCTATTTCAGAATGACCTCGACGTACTCTGCATATCTGAGTCATGGTTGACTCGTGAGAAGACTTTTGAAATCAAGGATTACATTACCCGTAGATGCGATAGAGTTATCGGTATGGGAGGAGGATCGCTGATATTGATAGAGGACGTTTACTGTGTTGACAGTATTGACCTGACAGGTCTTTGGATGGGAGACATGGAGACTGTCGGTATAACCATCAACACGTCGCTTGGGAGGATGGTCTTCCTCTCTATTTACGTTTCTCCTGAGGCAAGAATCACACAGGATTCCTGGCAGGGCTTTATCGATCACTTGTATAATCGGGGCTCTCTGTTCATGTGTGGGGATTTTAACGCCCACTCCCCTATGTGGGGCTCTTCCAATTCGAACTTTCTGGGCAATCAACTCTGTCCGCTGTGTTTGACAGTGGCTTGATTCCTCTCAATGACTCTGTGCCCAACTTTATATCGGCTGCTTGTCGGATGGCCCACAACCTTGATCTTATCTTCTCCGCACCTGCTCTTGCATCGATCTCCACAGTCAGGGTTGGCGACAATAGTTACCACTCGGATCATTTGCCGGTCTTTGGAAGGCTGGATGCCTCTTCATCTCTCTGCCGCTCCTCTTCCAATAGAGTTAACATTAAATCGTTGGACTGCGTCCTGTTTAATGAGAAAATTGAGAGTCTAATTCCGGCCTTCAGTTTAGAATTGGCAGGGCACCTGAAAACATCTATGATAAATTCATAAAGAAGGTTTTTGACTCCCTAGAGACGCATGGTGCCTATAGAGCTGACTTCCTGGGTGGGTAAGGGCTAGACAGCCACTCTGGAGGAACGCCGAGTGCGAGGCGATCCAATCCAGAAGGAGACTGGCAAAAAGAGATTCTTTGCTAACCAGACCGATGAGGAATTGCATGCCTACAGGAAGGTGGATAGCGAGTTAGAGGCTCAGTTGAGGGGAATAAAGCGCGAATCCTTCCGAACCTTTTGCGAATCATTGGATCCGGCAACTCGTTTGTCGAGGATTTGGCGGACGGTCAAAGCACTAGCTTCCAGGGCCGGTGAACTACACACTGGTGTGGTCACAGATCCGGACTCACCCGTCGTCAGAGGCCTCCAGGAGGAAATGATTCGCCCGGATATCCCTCCAAAGACAAGGGACCCATTTGCTAACCCCGATGAGCTCGACCCAATGAATCAGCCTTTTTCTTGGGAAGAGTTCCAGGTGGCGTTATCACATTGCAAGGCCAAGTATGTTCCTGGCATGGATGGCCTGTCTTATGAAATCATTCGGGGCAAGTTGTTTGAGAGACTGATTCAGAGGAGACTGGAAGACTTAGCTGAGTACAACGGCTAGGTCCCTGAATTCCAGTTTGGTTTCAGAAGGGGCAGGTCTTCTATGGACTGCGCGGCCTTGGTTGCTTCTATTATCATGATGGGCTTCGGCAGACGCAAGAACACGCTGGCGCTAGCATCTGATTTGAAGG
The DNA here is from genome assembly GCA_932178445.1 of Andricus quercusramuli. Taxonomy (NCBI): domain Eukaryota; kingdom Metazoa; phylum Arthropoda; class Insecta; order Hymenoptera; family Cynipidae; genus Andricus; species Andricus quercusramuli. The sequence continues at coordinate 467,642 of CAKNXH010000212.1, read as the reverse complement.
GTGCGACGAATGTTGTTCTGCCGGGGCTCTGATTGATGAATTGAGGGATTTAGGGGTTTCGGTAAGATTGCTTAATCTTGTTTCTTTCTTGATTAGCAGACGGAATCTTTTCTTCTCCTCGGATGGACGCAATCCAAGGTCTTGCGGGGTTGGTGTTCCCCAGGGGGGAGTTCTCTCTACACTCCTTTTTAATTTGGCTCTCCACAGGATCGGACAACACCTGCCGGCCGGAGTGAGAGTGGCCATGTACGCAGACGACTTGCTTCTTTACGTCAAAGGGGGCACTATTTATGAAGCTTCCGATCTCTTAAGATCGGCATGTGGGCGATTAACTTCCTGGCTTGCCACTTTGGGCCTTTCCATCTCTATCCCGAAGTCGCAGCTTTGCTTTTTCTCTAGAGGCAGGCAGGGGATCCACGTCATCTCCATCATGATAGATGGAACGGTCATTCAATGTCAGCCCTCTCTTAACTACTTGGGTATAATTCTAGACAAAAGAATGACCTGGATCCCCCAAATCAGGGCTGTTGCAGCTAAAGCCTCAAGAGCAGTCAATATCCTTCGGGTTATTGCGAGAATATCTTGGGGCGTCTCCCTTTCCCTTTTGCTCACAGTCCACAAGAGACTAGTTAGGGCATGCCTGGAATGGGGACCTCCTCTTTTTTTTAGAGCTAGCGCCATGGCCCTGAAAATGCTTCATACGGTCCATCACGCTTCTTTCAGGGTTGTCTTGGGGAGTATGAGCTCGACGCCCATCTCTGTGCTCCTCTCTGAGGCTTCCGAAACTCCCCTGTCATTCCCTAGGTCTTTGCTGGCAAATAGGTTCGTCCTCCGTAAATTTTTCTGAAATAACAGCCCTCTAGCAGCAAGGTTGGAGGATCTTGCCGCGGAAGCTCGATCTAGGACCTTAGGTGTTAGCCCCGACAAGTTTGGCCTGCTATTATCAATTGAGGCCATGTGTGCCTAAACTGGTGCCATGGAATGCTATTCACGTCCGGGTTACTTTGATGATCCAATGATGGTCCAATGAGGCCTTCAAGAACTGTGAGTTTACGCAGCAGCTCTTCGATGATTTCGTGGATCGGCAATTTCCCGGGGCAACATGTATGTATACAGATGGATCGGTTGATTCGTCCCTGGGCATTGTGGGTTGCGGATACTGCATCTCTTCTACGGTTCGTACGTTCGGAGTTCGTCGGCGAGACCATATATCTGTTCTCTCCGCGGAACTGTATGCACTTTTCTACGCGGTCCAGCACGTGGTACAGTCGGGCTTGAGAAACGTGGCTATATTCACGGACTCGCGCTCAGCTCTGGAACGTCTGTTGCGTGGATTCTCGGAACCTACGGGTCCTGTACTGGCACGCGTGGTAGGGAATGTTGTTGCAACTGCTGAGAGAGAAGGTTTTACCATCCGATTCTGCTGGATTCCGTCGCACAGCGGGATCAGGAGCAATGAGGTGGCTGATGGGGTGGCGAAGCAGGCTTCTAGATTCCCAGGTACAGCATTAAAAGGAATCCCTGTACGTGATCTTCGGGATATCTGTCACAGGGATTTTGACTTCTGGGAAGCGTTGTGCTAGCCTTATGGCAGTACTAGCCTGGCGCTACACTGGCGCTGTCTAGTTTTACTACGTGTTTGATTAAAACCTTTCTGCTGTCTAGTTCCAGTCTTGGCGCTATCTAGGAGTTCGTTAAGAATTTGAATATATAAAAATTGTCCAGATTTTGGTTAGTTTCTAGACAGAATCACGTTTTGGACTTCAAGAAAAATTACGGAAGCGAATTCAGAAAAAAATAATTTTTGATTAAAGAATTCAGGAAATTACAATACACAATTGCACAAATGCTCAAGCAATAATTAATTATACACTATTACATATTTTAGATAGTAAACAATAATTGTTGAAGGTGAAAGAAATCTTAATACAAGAACTGCATTCGCAAGAACGATTTTTTTAAGAATGTTTAAAAACATTTTCTTTTAATTGAATTATATAGTAAAGTTATAATAAATTTATATTGAATTCATAATAATTATAATATGTTTTATTGGAATAAATATTAGGATGTAATGAATTGAAATTCATATCCGACAAAAAAAATTAACTTTTAGATGACCGAAGTGTTAAGGCGACGGGACAAAGTGAGAACAATATAATAGGAAGTTACATCAGAAGTTCGACACCCGGCGTATGTACAAGTGATATGCGGAAACTTATTTCTTCATTTGGACTTTGATGGCATAAAAAATAATTATTCAATTTAATTGGTAACTATTTTTATCGAAATAGCCGATCTGTCTAGAAACTAGTCGATCCGAGCGTTACATCCCAGTTCAGCTAGTGGTCAGACACCCTGTCGCGCGCCAGTGTCGACTCAAGGCGGACTAGACAGAAGCAGAACAGCACCGCGAAATTTTTCCACAATCGATTGGCTGATTAATACAAAATGCATCCCATGTTCAATGTGTGATTGACTACATAACATGTGGCAGCCCTTTTACGAAAAGGGTCCGAAAGTTCGCCCAGGCACTAAGGTTAACCAATCACAGAACTGACCATCTAACTGACACTAACCATCACACACTGAACAATTTAAAGCTTTTGCCAATAAAGCAGCACATTTTTGATAAAATACGCGTGCCATTTGATGCAAAGAGAAAAGTACAGAGGAGAGAGGGTTGGGTCAGGGAGAATCAACAGTTTTCCGATGAACCAACGCGCCTCTTCAGCGATCTTCCATAAAGCCAAGCCAGACGAGGTCAAGACTTTGTAGAGAGAGGTTCACGAGGTCAAATCACAACTCAAGGAAGACACTGAGAATATAAACCGCTTCAAGGAGCTTGCGAAATTGTCAACTGCAGGTCGAGATGATATCCAGAACTACTGGTGGAAGAAGTGGAAGGTGACTTGTACAACACATTATTCAATTATTCTTTTTGTAAAATAAAAATGTAAATTCAGTAAATTAATCTGATTGATAATTTTCCACTTTTACGTTATTTTTGCAGAGATAGTTTTAGCACATAAAGAAAACGCAATTCATCCTCTTCTCATTCGAAAGTTATTATAATCAAGACACAAGCTATCCTAGCATGATTCCTATAGCGGAATTTCCGAATAGCTATAAGGGTTGGTCCACAATGAGATTCGCGAACGTCATCGTTTTAACTCAAGTGCGTACCTAACGCCATGCGTACGCTGTTACTAATAATCGCAGTGAGAAAACGAAAAATTATTATCGACAAAACTGCTCTGATAGTTGGCAACAGCTTGTATATGACGTTGGGTAAGAATATATGTTCGAACGTCGACGTTTACGAATCTCACTCTGGATCCCCTGAAATAGCTAAACTGCAGCCTAAATGACAACAATGCCAGCAAGACTGCTCCAGTGCCAAAGCAGGATCCTTTGAATCGTCAGTTCTTCAAGATATTCCCGCCAAAATACGTTGGTTATGCCCAAATATATAGAATAATTCAACGTTAATGTAAACAAATGCATTACTGAGGGTACCGTCAACTATTTGAAAATAAATTTTTAAATAATGTTTTTCATTGAATAAAATTGTTAATACGAAACCATTTTTGACGTTAACTTTTCGTCAGAGCATCGTCATCGTGGACATTATCTCCATCATCAGTTATTCTTTCAGCTTGATACGCGATATTTCGCTGATCCGGAAGAATCGAGAACCAAGTCTTAATACCAAGAGCATTTCGTGCGACACAATTTCCATTCCATCACTCAGGGGGTGACTGCACATGCGTGTAGTTGTTCTGTACAATTTTTTCGTAAGAGACAGTCCAAATCTTGCAGATTATATGCATTTTGCACCAACTGTTCCAACGAGTTTTTTTCACGTTTTTTACTTCTGCTCTAAACCAACCAGGTTTCTCATTCTTATAATAATTCTGAATCGGAATAATAGTTTTCACGATAATATTTACATAACTCATCCAAATCGCCATATCAGTACCCGCACCAGCAGTTATTTAATGCTTCATCCTCTCAGCTGGGTGTATACTTTTCTATAGAACGTAAAAATCTTTGAAATCTCATTAAAATTCTCTCATATCCTTCAAGATTCATAAAAATACTTAGATATCACATGGAATTTTTGAAAACCCCGAAGCCTATTTTTGAAATATTTCGAAACCCCTTGAAATCTATTGAAATTCGTGAAAATTGTTTCTCATTTCTTAAAATCCATCAAGATCCGTCGAAAGTGTACTAGGTAATTTCTTAAAACTCTTGAACTTTTTTTAAATCATTTGAAATCCTACCCTGAAACTTTTGTAATACCTTAAAATATTTTGAAATAATTTGAGAAAGAAGGATAGCACAAGTTCTCTACTTCGTCTTTCGTTCGCAAACAAGCCTGCACAGCCAACCCAATTTGAAATAAATTCATCCGTCAAATAATTACAATATAGTCAATATGAACATTTTATACCTCTTATTTGGTTTTTGAATTTATTTCCTTTTTTTATTGTAACCTTTTATGAAGGAAACATAATAACAAATTATACCTGCAAACTGAAAAATTAGTGAGAAACAGAAAAGTTTAATAAAAGAACGCGATTGTTTAATTTTTTCAACATTATTGAATGAAAAAAAGGCCAATATTGTGAAACTTTTGATTAAGCTAAGTCACCTCTATCAGCATATTTACTACTATATTTTCACGAATTTTGTACGGAAGAAGCAAAAGGAAGTGTTAATAATTTAGAATGAGTAATGCCAGAGCATTTATACGATTATAGTTTGTGCTGAATCATGTTGAAAAATATTTTTCAGTTACACTCCTACTGAAATTCGTTATAAGTGCGTTTCATTTGCTTCAAGAAAATGATCGCTCTGATGTATCTTCTGTGTTTTACCTTAGTCGTTCTCACTAATTCATCTGGTAAATATAATAATATTGATAGTTTAAAGTGAACTTATAATTGATATATTATTATCTTCCATTCGCAATCGTTCTAATAAAAAAAGCTTTTTGACGCCGATTTTGAAAGCCTTCCAGAATATAGATACAACAGTTTTCTTTAAACCGTTCGAAATCGTACAGAATTCTGCGTTCAATGAATCCTTGTTCCAGTATTTTGGCCTTTTAAGTATTCAATTATCACGCAAGAAAGACAAAAATGAAATTCTGATTTTTAAGGAGTTTTTTACTCTAATTTCAACTCTTGGTAGGAGCTAGGGAAACAAATTTATTAATTTGATCCATTAAAAATTGAGAAATCTTAACGGGTTCATGTAATAATAATTTTTTTGTGTGATCATGCTCGACCTTGGACAAAAAAGTTTTTCTGGAAAAATTAGTCTAGATCTAGCAATTATGATACGATTTGAGCATTTTTTTAAAATGAAAGCTAATTAAATTTTAAAAAGATTTGTGTGAGCCGATTTTAGTTATGAACAGTTCCTATAAACAAATTCAATAAATAGGCGCAACTAGATACAGAAAAGTCGTTTTTTAGCAGAATAGTTTATTTTACCTTCAAGAATAATACTTCCAAGTGATTTATTGAGACTTGACAAAATTTGTAATTGTTATAAACAATGCTGACAAGCAAATCCATCAAATAAGTGTTTTTATTGCAAAAGTGTTAACAAAATTTGTACCATAAGTACATAATAGTCGGATTCATTTCCCGAAATCGTCTCGAACAAATACTATTGTTATTAAGATTTCCTAAATTTTATCATAAATTAAAAAAGGAAATACTCTGTAACCAAATATCGTATTGCAGGAATATTATTCTTTAGATTGAAATAAACGAATTTTTTTGCTGAAAATTCATCAATTTTGTTAAATTGTCATGTTTTTTGGTTGACAATTCGACCATTTTATTAAAAATTCAACTATTTCGTGAAAGATTTTGTTTCCAAAGTGATATTCTGGTGTTGAAAAGTCAAATGAAATCTTTGTTTAATAAAAATTCAACTACATTTTTGAAAATTTATCTTTTTGAGTAAAAAATTCGTTTGCTTTAGTAGAAATTTCACCTTTCTTGGACACAAAAGAAACTATTTTGTTGAAAATGCAACAGTTTTGTTAAAAATACATCCGTTTTGGTTGAAAATTCAACTGTTTTGTTGAAATTCGTCTTGTTAGGTTGAGAACTCAAGTATCTTCGCGGAAAATTTACGTCTTGTTTAAAGCTGATATTTTCATATAGAAAAGTTAAACTAGAATACTTTCTGGATGGAAATGAAACTTTTTTTCAATTTGTCTTTTTTATTTGAAAATTCATCTGTTTTAGTAGAAACTTTATCTTTCTTGGATAAAAATGCAACCATTTGGTTAAAAATTAATATTCTTTGGTTGAGGATTCAACTATTTTGTTTAAAAATTTTCGTTGAATCATTTTGTTAGGAAATAATTTTTGTGTTGAAGATTCATGTTCTTAGCTCAAAATTCATCTCTTCGGTTGAAAGTTTAACTATTTTGTTGAAAATTGATGTTTTTTAATTGAAAATTCGACCGTGTGTGTGAAATTTGAACTAATTTTTTGAAGATTTATTTTTTTTGAATGAGGGCTGACCTCTTTGGTCACAAATTTAACTATTCTATTGAAAACTTACTTTTCGCTGAAAATTCATATTTTCTGGTTGAAGATTCTTTTCTTTGTTCAGGAAATTCGTTTTTTGTCTTGAAGTTCCAAAAATATAGATTAACTTGTTTTTCTTTAATGACTGAAAAATCTTTATTTGTTGAAAATTCTTTATTTTAGTTAAAACTTTTTATTTATATGAAATTTAATCTTTTTGGTAGAAATATCAACTATTATACTTTTTTATTGAGAAAATAGAAAAGCAGTCTTTCTGCTAAAATAAATCTGGAAAATCTGTCAGGGAAGGTTTACATCTTTCGTCGAGTATTGATCGTTTTTGCTTGAAAATTTGATTATTTAGTTAAAAGATGAACTACTTCATTAAAAATTAATTTTTTGATTACAAATTCATTATTTCAGTTCTAAACTCACTTCTTGGTGGAAAATCAAACAATTTTGTTGAAAGTTAATTTTTTTGACTGAAAATTCAACTATTCCACTTTTGGTGAATAATTCTTCATTATTAGCCGAAAATTAATTCAATATTCATTCATTTGATTCAATATTCGTCGCATATCGTAAAAAATTAATGTTTTTGGTTAAAAATTCATTTCTTTGTTTGAAATTTTATCATTTGTACTTGAAGTTAAACTATTTGTCTGGAAAGTCCTAATGTTAGTTAACAATAATTTCCTTTGGTACAAAATGTAACTATTTTGTTGAAAATTCGTTTCCTTTTGGTTGAGAATTAGTTTTTTTTTCAAACTGTAAATGCAACATTTCTATTTTTGCTTGTAAATTGATCTTTTTCATTGAAAAATCAACTGTTTGTTTGTAAATCCGCGCAATTTGTTCCAATACGTCCTTTTCAGTAGAAAATTATTCTATCTAATTGACAATTCATCTTTTCTCGATACGGCGTGTTTTGCATTTGGCGGAGCTTTCTATTCTTTTTTCAGATTACTGTCCTCGGTTAATTGTAGAGATGTTTCCATTGCGCGTAGATACTTTTTGGAATCTTCCATAGAGAATCATCTTAACATTTACATGATACATCTCCGTTCTCCCAACAATATGCTGGCTGTATCTCCATTTGCCATGAAGTTTATTCCGAGAATATCGGTGAACTGCCCCAAATCCTTTAAATAAAATCAGCTACGTAGACGACGATGATAACGATACTGCTTCCGTCATGTAGCTTCTCCATGCGAGGATCCACCTCTGATCGAACCATTCCTATAGTTTGGAGAAAAGAGTCGATATTGTGGTACTTCCCTCTACCGGCTTCTTTAGACCTTTAAATGGGTTTCACTACACTACATACTTTGTTTTCTTTACCGAAAACGATGAACTTCTCGGTCTGCTGGATCTAGAGATTGTTTCGAAGTTCTTCTTGCACGTAGGGAGTTTCGACATCAATTTGATGGATAAACATTTGTCTTTCAACACAGCCAGCTAGAAAGGTGCGTATGATTTCTTACCTTGTGACTGAAGAGTAAACTTCCTGATAGTGAAATGGTGTACCTTTCCATCATTCTTCTGTTAAATTTGAAAAACTTATTTGTATTGAAGAACCTGTCGATCTTTGAGCTTATCAAGTAACGTTTGTTTTGACTATTCATAGCCTCGAAGAAAGTAAGTGGTTCGCAGTCCGGATTTTCTGCTGCCAGACCTGCAATTTCTGAAGACAATTTCCGAAGGCTCCCTCTATTGTCCATTCAAATAATCCTGGGGCGACTTAGTCTTCTTATAAATTGTGACGTGCTTCAGGAGATGCCTCTACGTCCGGTGCGATGTCACTCTAATTGAGCCTGCTTGTTCCGGCACTTGATAACGGTAGTGTCGACGATGCCGCGAAAAATTCTGTATTTACCGGGGAATCTTGTTCTTGAAACTGGTGGTTCCGAAGTTGATTCGCTTCCTGATACGCCACTGTCTAACGTTTGGTACTGAATGGTCGCGGCCCTGGTTACTTCCAAGTGCGAAGCGTGAGGAATTTTCGAATATGAGTGCAGAACAGATTTTAGGAACTCTACCATCGACGTAGAATTTAAATACAATGACTATGATTTACCTTGTGATCAAAAAGTACCCGGGATTCTTCAATAAAACGAACGCGGTTCAACATCGATATTTATTTTATTCCCTTCAAAGTAATCTCGAATGGAAGCAATACACATATTTCAAACCTTCCTTTAATCTTCAAAACGCGTTTCGTAGGCTGATTTTGGAATCGCCTTCAGATCCTTCTGCGAATTCTCATTTATTGCCTCAATCATCTCAAAACGTCTTCCGCAAAGTGTTAACTTGATTCGTGCACGGAGAAAAAACTCTGGGGTTAGCACAAGAGAGTTCAAGGCATTAACGCATGGACTATTCATCAGGCGCATATCGCAGGCGTCTTTTGCTTTATTTCCAAAAGCCTCCACGGACTTCGATACGATATTTTGTTAGAAACACAAAATTTCAGGAAAACCCTTTGCTCAACAAAATTCGACATTGCGAAATTCGCAGAACACAACAAACAATGACTTGTTTACAAAGCTATCAAGCACAAACTCCCGACAGATGTCGCTCAAACAGATGTTTGAGCGCCAAATGACAGATGCACCAACCTAGAAAAGAAATGTTCTGATCATATCTCAAGCGCGGTTTGTTTAAATGAGAAATTCCGGGTACATTTTGATCATAAGGTAATGCTCGCCTTTGACAGCGTAAGCTTAAACCTTAGTCCTTATTTTCCGTAGATGATTTATACATAACACTGATTAGTATAGCGAATATCGGCTCTCACGTATCGCGGGTATAGAAAACAAAATTTTCTCGTCTCCAGGATATTTGTAAAGTTCTACGCCATGTAGAGCAGTCTATACAACCTCAAATCTTGTATGGAGCAATTCAGGCACTCGGAATCCTCGCATCGTTTGATCTGGAGAAGTTATAGATGTTAGGTTGGCGGCAGTGAATTATGGCGAGCGATGGCACGACTATTTGAAACCTGCCTCCGCTCATCTTGAAATAGTGATCAGAGTTAACTGTCATAAGGTTTTCCAAGTGCGCGATGTCCCTCGCTCTCCATCTATATGTTTGATTCCCAGGAGGTGGCACATACAATACAAATAATAATCGAAACGAATCAGTCTATATTGAGGAATCAATCCCTGGACAATCGTGGGATCCCTGAAGTGCTAGGCATCTATTCGTTTCATGTTTACAATTGAATTTTGTGCGTTGCAAAATCTGCAACGTTATTATTATTATACCATTAATCCATTTCCCTTTCGGCATCGGCGTGACTTGCTCGGTTGGAAAATAGTAGTGTGTAGGTGCGTATATAGGTATAAGGCAGATAGGTAAATAGGTGTGAGGTATAGATATTTTAGATTGATCTAGAATTCTCGTGTTATTTATTTAAATGACACGTCTGTTCCGCTGCAGTTCTCCGACCCAGGTTGCTGATCAAGCTCTCTAGTGATGTAATTACTGCAGTTGCTTTTATCTCCCTTTCTTTTGTATATTGGTACGATAATCGCTTTTCTCTAATCGTCTGGGACTTCTCCCATCTCGATACATAACTTTATTAATTCGCACAATCTGTGAGGTATGTATTCGCCACCGTATTTAAGCATTTCAGCGCTAATACTGTCTACACCAGCAGTGTATAAACTTGAATAAATAAAACTGCTACTTTTGTAGCATGCTTTTTATAGTGTAACTATTTAAAATTAAAATTTCATGCATTTATATTTTTACTTGCAGAATTAAGTTCGCAGGGCGACTTATCTACAGTTTTCCAGCGCTCTCTCCATCGTAACCAACCCTATTCGAGCCAATCCAGTCGACCAGCCGAAGAAGATGTGTCGGGTAAGTAATTTTGTTTTTAAGTAAATTTTTGCAGATACGTTACGCGAAAAAAAGTTAATTCGTTGCAACTAGGTTACTTAAACAAGTAACTTTAAGTTCTCTGAAAGTTACAGGGATCACAGCGCAAAAGGAGCTCAAAAAAGGGGAAATAGGGTGGTTTTCTCACATAAAAGGGGAAAATAGAGGAAAGATTAAAAATGTATTTTCATGTGTCGAAAAGAACAATCTTTTTATAAAACATGTTACATTTTTAAATAATTTTTAATTCTTTTTCAATGATTTCTGCCATTAAATATTTATTTTTAAAAATTGTATGTACTTAGATCGTTGGAAATCCATCCAGAGTGATATAAAAAAGTCAGAGAAAAAATAAAATTAGTTAAATACAAATTTCTGATATGTTGAACATCATTCTCATGCATATTTCTTTCCAATATTTGTCATTTTATCCTTACTATGATTATTACTTTAAATGTAAATTTAAAACTAAACTCTTCAAATAGTACTATGCTGAATGATGATCAAATTTTATAAAAAATCTTTACGGCTCTAATTCGGCTCTGTCAAGAGAACAAGATTCCTTTACTGTTGGCCTGTGATGCAAACTCTCAACACACGGTGTGGGGAAGCACAAGTATCAATGACAAAGGGAGAGACTTAATTGAATACATAGCGGGCACAGATCTGAAGATTCTGAATTGGGGTGATACTCCCACATTCCAGACTAAAAACAGGAGTAAGGTTCTCAATTTGACTCTATGTTCGGGTTTACTGAGAAGCAGAGTAGAGACTGGATAGTCTCTGATGAGGAGTCTCTCTCGGACTACAAATATATCGTGTTTCGATTAACCCTAGGAAAACCGGTGGTTCGTAAGATCAGAAGCCCCAGAAATACACTTTGTGAATCATATAAGGAGGAACTCAAAAGGAGGCTTGCGGAATTCCCCACAAGCTATGGTAACATTGATGAGTTGGAGCACGCCGCGGATTTTCTGCGAAGGGCTCTGATAAGATCATATGAGAACAATTGCCTTACAAGCACAATTAAGTCTAGGAAGGTAGCAGAATGGTGGAGTACCCATCTGGAGAGACTCCGTAAAAAGACAAGAATGTTGTGCAATAGGGCAAATAGAAGTAATTGCCTACAGACTGGGTCATGTATAAGACGGCCCCGTGTGAATACCATACAAATATCAGAAAGTATAAGCAGGAAGATTGGAGGGGCTTCTGTGGGGGATCAAAGAACATTCCGAAAACAGCGATTTTCCACAAGATCCTGGCGAAAAATCCGGAAGCTTGTCTGAGACTCATAAGGCTCAATAATGTTAAGTCTGCCGAAGACGAAGAAGCAACGCTGAATCACCTGATGGGAGTTCACTTTCCGCGTTTTCAGCGAATCCGAACCGACCAAGAGGAGGAAGGCTGGGGCAAAGAGGTGGAAGGGGCGACTGGAATTTCGCCGCTAAGGTCACTGATTACAAGAAGGTGGAATAGGCCTTAGAGTTCTTCTGTCCCTTTAAATCACCAAAGGCGGATGGAATTTATCCAGCGCTTTTACAAAAAGGCATGTTATTAGTCGTCACTTCTCTGCCGAAATTAATTAGGGCAAGTATAGCCCTGAAACACCTGCCATCGGCATCGAAGGATGGCAGAGTGACCTTCATACCCAAACCTGGGAGGTAGAGTTACACTGCTGCAAAATATTTCCGGCCAATGAGCCTAACGTCTTTTATCCTGAAGACGTACGAGAAGCTGGTCGAGAAATACATTAGGGATGAGTTGCTCTTGGCCTCCCCGCTGCATAGAGGGCAGCATGCTTTTCAGGCAGGCTGCTTGGTAGAAACTGCGCTTCATGCTGTTATGGCAAAATTGGAGCGGCAGTTGGAATAAAAGGGGTATGCTGTGGGCGCTTCCTTGGATATAGAGAGGGCTTTCAGCAATATTCCTTCAGAAGTCATCTGTCGAAAGGCTTTGAGATGTGACATGCCGGACCAGCTAGTATGCTGGATAGGAAGAATGCTACGCCGGAGAAGACTCGAAACCAGATGGGGTGAAGGCCTAGTAAGGAGGATAGCTCCACGGGGTTTCCTACAGGGAGGGTGTCCTGTCGCCCCTTTTGTGGCGCATTGTGGTGGACGGTCTCCTTCGAAGGCTAAATAAATAGGGGTACTATATTCAGGGATATGCAGACGATTTTGTTCTCCCTGTCAGGGGGGGCTCATCTGGAAACGTTGATGGGTCTTATAAGGTCGGCGTTGCATATCGTAGAGCTCTGGTGCTATAACTCAGACCTAATGCAGGAAATTTGTCGTCAACTTTTTGATGTGCAGGAGAGCCTTTGGGTTGACGTGGGGTCTAGGGCCTATAATGTTTGCATGACTCTACTCTGCTGTCCTATAACCCAGGCTCCTACATGCGGCCATGGTCTGGTGGCCACGGGCGGAACTTAAAACAATGCAGAACAGGCTGCGAAAATTACAAACGCTAGCATTTAGGGGTTTGACTGGATCAATGAGAACTACGCCCACTGCGGCCATAGGATTCATGATCTGTGAGGAACCCCTATATGTTGCGATAACCGCTAGGGCCGCACACGCGATGTGCCGTCTGGCAAGAACAAATAGATGAACTCCGGGAACTAGACACACTAGGCTCCTGAGTGATATCAGTGCACTGCTGATTCTACAGACGAGGCAAGATAAAATAACAAAACGCTTCAACTTTGCTAAAGCTTTCCGCGTCTGCATCTCAAGCTGGGATCTGTGGAAAGAAAATGGTGACCCGCTCCTCCAAGGGTAAATCTGGTATACAGATGGCTCCAGGGGAGAGGGAGGGTCAGGAGCTGGAATTTACGACAGCAAGAGAGGGAAAACGATTAGGATCACACTTGGGCGACACGCTACTGTCTTTCAAGCGGAGGTCCTGGCCGTCCTTCACTGTGCTGAAACACAAATAGAAGAAAGCGCTGCTGGCAGACAGATTATGATCTGTTCGGACAGCCAAGCGTCACTAACTGCAATAGGGAAACTAGACATGACATCAGAACTGGTTTGGGAATGCAAAAACGCATTAAGCCAACTTGCAGAAAGAAACAGTGTGGCTCTCATATAAGTCCCTGGTCACACAGGGATCAAGGGCAACGAAAAGGCGGACCACTTGGCAAAATGTGGCGCAGCGAGTGAATACATAGGATTGGAACTGGTACTGGGAATAGCGTCTTGCTGTGTCGGGATGGCCATTGATAGCTGGATCCGAACAAAGCACCAGGAATACTGGGAACAATTCCAGGGTTGCCGTCAGGCGAAATCCATCCTGGGTTTTACCTATAGGATGGTCAGAGCCAAGTAAATCTTGGTTTTACCCAAGAAAGATACAAGGACGGATCCTAAGTGGGCACAACCACTTGAACTATCATATGAAAAAAATGGGGTATAACCCCACGACAGAGTGCAGGAAATGCGGCAGGAATGACGAAACATCCCTGCATGTATTATACCAGTGCCCGGCATTAGCTAGGCTCAGGAAACAGACCCTCGGGACCCATTTTATGGAAACAGAGGAAATTACAACGTGATCAGTCGTCGACATACTAGGCTTCGTCAAGAGGTCTGGGGTCGACTGCTGGGAGTGAATAGGTAAGGGTGCGGCACAATAGGCTTTATAGCTTGAGCCCCAGGGGAGCTCTCCATGGGCTTCCCGCCCGTCTTAAAACTGATAACTAAGTAGCTATTTAAAATTAAAATCTTTGATGTTTGAAACATTAGTTTTACATTTTTCATTGAAAATTGATTTCTTTTGGTTAAAAAATAATCTACTTTGTAGAAATTTCGAAAATTTTCGGAAGTATAAAATGGACAGAGTTTTTCGCCTAAAATAGCAATGCAGCGTGACAAGAAAAAAAGCCTGTGGGACGGAATTCGAAGTGATTTTGAAAATCCTTAACTCTTGAATATTTAACTCAACTTCTGATTTATATATTTTTCAATAAGTGTTATATGTGAATTTTAATTATTTAAAAAATGGTTTCAAAATTATTCGGCAATTTCTAATAATTAATTTCGCAGTTCGGGTCAGGTGCGTGAAAAGACACTTTGTGTACTTTTTATTCATATTTCCTAAACAAAATGGTATAGAACATTGTAGCTTTACTTAATTGTGCTGCGATATAAGCACTATATTGATATAATTTTGGAAAAAAATTTATTATTCAAAGAAAACGTAGGAAATGACTTGGACTCAAGTATTCACGTTTTTCTCATCACCCATATAACGCGCCGGACACCAACCTATCCCTTCTGTCAGTTCTTCGAGGAGAAAGCAAAGCTGCTAACACAATTTAAAATTCAAAATTCGCGACCAGAGGATCGATTTGGTACCTCAGCGTGGTTCTGATTGGGCGCGACCCTTGTCACTTCCAGGGATGCGTGAATGCGGTTCGACTATGATTGAAGGACAGATTTTCTGAGCGCTTCTATCGCCATAGAATTTAAATTCAAACACAATGTTTTAATGCTCGCATTTCACACTTGCTATCTATTTCACGGTTTCTCTCTTAACATAATCGTATAGTATGTAGCACGGGCCTGAGCTATAGAGCTACCTTGCATATGGCGGGAATCGACAACGAAATCTTGTTGTATCCAGGATCTTTGTAAAGTTCTACACCAGGTAGAGGAGTTTGTAGAACCTTAAAGCATGTCTGGAGTAATTCAGGTTGTCGGCAACTCCGAAATGATTGATCTGGAGATGTTATACATTTTGGGTTGGCGGCAGTAAAATATGGAAGGCGATGGAGCGACTATTTGAATAATTCCTCCGCTCATTTTGAAATAGTGGTTAGAGATAAATGACCTTAAGCTCTCCAATTGTCGATGTCCCTTGCTGTCCACCGATGATCTTGATTCCGAGGAGACGGCGCATATAATACGAATAAAACTCAAAACGAATCAGCCTAAATTAGGTTATGAAAATATTAACGAATTATTGACGAACCTTCACCAAATTATTTAAGTTCCTGAAGTGGTAGATATTTATTTATTTCATGTTCAGGATTGATTTTTGCGAGTTGCAAATTCTACGACATCACAATCCATAAGCTTGAATAAATGAAGTTGTAAATTCTAAAGCATGTTTCTCTCAGTGTAAGTATTTGAAATAATAATGCATCTATTTCGATTTTTTCCCTCAGAATTAAGTTCGCATGAAGGCTCTTCTATACGCCCTTATCGTCCGAAATTGCCTATTCGACGGAGTGAAAAATCTGCTTCGAGCCAACCAAGCCAATCAGCCGACCAACCTGTGTCGGGTAAGTAACACGTTACATAGAAAAAAAATTAATTCGTTGTAGGTATGTTACTTAATGAAGAAACTGCAAGCTCCCTTAAAGTTACTATAAATTTTGCCATCAACCCCGTCAATTTTTGAAATTTACAGAAAATTCGCATACTCAAGGTAATTTTTAAGGCCTTTAAAATAATTAGTAGGCCCGTTCGGCCCTCGCCGTCAAATTATAAGGCGAACCGATCGTTTGTACCTATCCGAAAATATCGCCTTCCTTATGCCTCATACGTAGTAAAAACTTTTACGCATTCTCAGTCTCTATCTCTACACCATAATTTGTAAGAGTGTATTTGACATAGTACTTTTTTTAAAAAGGGTGATGAAAGATGGGAGTGGGAGTGACACATAATAATATGTGGACGCTCCCACAAGAAAAGCTATCAGTTGCTAAATTGGTATAACAATAAATACAATAAGTAATTTTCTACTAATATTTTATTTTTCAGAATTAGGTAAAAGACGTCGTGAGGAGCCCACAGAAATACCCACAGGAACACTCACTGATCCGTATTACTTGCCCACTATTCTTCACTACGAAGCTCAGTCTGGCTTTCCAATGAATGTAGATGTTCATCCTTATAGAGTAGGAGTAAAGAAGGGTTACATAATTGGATATCTCGACAGTACGCAAGTTTTGCGTCCTTTTCTGATTCGTGATCGTAAAAAGAAAAAATGGGTCCAAGTGAAAATAAAGCTGAATAAAAAAATGAAAATTGAACCAGTGTTGGATATATATAAGGATCAATTTATAAGAATGCACTACTACCAATACTTGGAGAATGAAGAACTTGTTAAGGTAGCCCGAGCCACTCGCTCTCGGGATGCGCCCACGCCCAGAATTGGTTCAACTTCAGTTCAAGTGTGATACAGCTTTGGCCCAGTTCTGGTCCAATCCTTGTTATTTTATTGGAAACTTCTATAAAAATTTTGTTTCAATAAATAGAGGGTTTTATATTGAATATGTAATTAATCATTTTGAATTCTTTTTCCAATTCCTTATTCTCCCTAATAATGAATTATGTGTACCTTTTTGAGTCACATCATTTTCCTTCCGGGCACGTAATTCTCTTTTTTCTTTAACCTCATTTTTTTGGGGTGGAGAAAAGAAATGTTTTTTACATATATTCCAAAGATTTGTCGATCAGTATTTTCCTAAATTGCATTCTTTATCTAGCTGGAATTTTCATGTCTTTGCATACATATAGAAGAATAAAATTTTAATCTATTAAACTTGAATTCAATTCTACCATGTTACATTTGTTCACACCTACTACATGAGTACGTAATACTTGTTTTGGCTTGTTGAAACAACCTCCGTAACTGTTCGTTTTTTTCAGGATATGAAAAAAATTCCGAAAATAAATTTTTTCATTGAGGATTTGGAAAAAAATGTAATTGGGAATATCTGGGGGAAAGAATCAGCTAAGATTTCGATCTCTTGAGTTTGAAGGTTGAAATGCATACGAGTGAAGAACCAACCTTCTTTTTTGTCGTCATTTTCATCATACCTGTGATGGTTTGAAGCACAGTGTGCAATAAGGTATTTTAAAAATTTTTCCAGATTTCAAAGATTTCAAGGCATCTCCAAAGAGTTGAAATTTTTAAAAAGATTTTATGATATTTATAACGATCGCAAGATATTTTCCAATAGATTTATATAATTTGAAGGGATTTCAAAGGATTTTAAGTTATTTTTAAAAACTTCAGGGAATTTTCAAGAGGTATTTAAAAAAAATGTCATATGAGTTTAAAGAATCTTCGAGAATTTTCGAAGATATGGAACAATTTCATAGGACCTATACGGTTTTAATATATTTAAAAAAACTGCAATGCAGGCGAAAGAACTTGGTGGCAAAGGCAGGCTTACTGGAAAAAAAGTCGAAAAATCAACTGTTTATTACGGAAAAGCTATTCGTGACTACTGTAAATCTAAATCTGCGCAAAGCATGAAAGACGTTATTTGGGCAACATTTTATCATTATCGTTCAACTGACAAAAGTTCACGTCACAAAAAATGTCAGCCGGGAGAAAATTCTTGGTGTGAATATCAGCGTGCTAAATCTCTAAATATAAAAAAAAAATTTCAAACACACCTATCAACCTCTTCCAGCTGACATTTTGAGAGCAATGAAGCCGATTTATGAAGATCTTACAAAGGACGAGTTATTGGAAAGATTTTCAGGGGGGTATACTCATAACAGCAACGAGAGCTACATCCGAAAAGTTTGGAAGATCATGCCGAAACATTTACCTGCAAGTACAACTACTGTCGGCACTGCAGCCAACATTGCTACCTGTATTTTCCATGAAGGTACATACTTCCTTCTAGCAATTATGGATGCATTTGGGATTAGCTGTGGACACAATGCCCATACCTATGCAGCCCAGGCAGACAGCGAGAGGATCAATTTGAGTGAAATCCGTGCGCAGCAGAACACTTGAGAGGTTAGAATGCTGCGAAGACAGAGACAAATCGCTGCCCATGAAGCTTCTATCGAAAAAGAAGGTTCTCTATATGGCACTGGCCTTCAAACCTCAATCAAACGCCATAAATGAAAACAGTCAGTAGTAGTGAACTGCATCCCTTCAGAGGCGGAGTCACAACCATCTTTCGCCCAGCCCCCTGAGAAACTGCGTGGGCCAACAGTTTCGGAAATTACAAAACCAAACGGGCTGTCGATGCGCGTGATATCTCCAGAATGGCTCAACCGATCCCGATCATTGCCAAATTTTAATCAGTTATTTTTAACATAATTTTGAAGTACCTGAACCATCGAAATTTTAATTTATACGTTTATTTTTATAAAAACAATACTCAAATCTTTGAATAAACCTGCTTTAAAAAAAATTATTTAAAAAATCATGTTTCTGGCCTTGCGACTGATCCTAACCCCGCAATACCATGATCAGGTCATTTATAGACCAAGATTATCAAAATGGAGATCTCCACCTGAACGAGTCCCGATTCGCCAACAATACGACACTTCATAGTACTAATCAAGTGACTCGAGCGCTTCTCAACTTGAGTGGGGAGCCCCAACCACGAAAAACTATTCGCAGTCTAAGGGAGGGGGAGGCCGAGATCTTGCCGCCCGACCTACAAGTCTGGACAACTCTGATGGCACCGTTAGAGCACTTGAGGGAATTAATGAATAAGTTCCAAGATGAAGCTTATGTGAAACAAGCCAAGTATTACGACTAACGTCAGCGCGGCAACGATTCAAAGTCGGTGATAAGGTTAAAAAACCGATTAAAGTGGTTTCAAAGAAAGGAACGCATAATAAATTTAAATTTAGAATTTAAAATTTAAAGATTTTTCGGGTTTCAATCGTGTGCGAAACTATGAATGTTGCCGACGTTTCGTGAACATTGCAGTTCACATCTTCAGGGCTGACCTGAAACTGAGGTTTCAGGTTATGTTGTTCTTATATATGTATTCTCTACGATGCCTGTGATTGGCCAGAGTGCCCCATGGTGGGGACTGCTTGAACACAACCTAATAAAGAAAGAGAGAGGAAAACAACCACCACCCTACCCTACATTGAAGGTATCACGGAACAAATAGGAAGAATTCTCAACAAACACAACATCCAAACTATATTTAAACCACCTGCAAAAATAGGACAACTTTTAAACAACCCTAAAGATAAAAAGGAACCTTTCAGTGATCCGGGAGTATATCAAATCCCTTGTTCTTGTGGTAAAGTCTATATTGGAGAAACCGGGAGGGCGGTAAGTCAACGTGTAAAAGAACATGAGAGTAAAGTTAGGCTAAAACATTTCACACAATCAGCAGTAGCTGAGCATCATATCGAAACAGGACATAGTATCTTATTTGACAAAACAACCGTCATCGCTAAAACGTCTAATAAATTCCCAAGAAAACATAGAGAAGCAATCGAAATCTTGAAACACCCTAATAACATCAATAGAGACAATGGATATAATACCAATCCGATTTGGCTTTCCGTCCTCCCGGGGGTTTTTTTTTTTTAAAAAGACTTAATTGGCCAATCAAGTTCAAGCAGTCCCCACCATGGGGCACTCTGGCCAATCACAGGCATCGTAGAGAATACATATATAAGAACAACATAACCTGAAACCTCAGTTTCAGGTCAGCCCTGAAGATGTGAACTGCAATGTTCACGAAACGTCGGCAACATTCATAGTTTCGCACACGATTGAAACTCGAAAAATCTTTAAATTTTAAATTCTAAATTTAAATTTATTATAATGAATCATCGTGAAAGTATCAAATCTATTATTAAAGGAACGCATGTCTCTGCTAAGCTGGCTCCGAATCTCAGTGGCCCCTTTATTGCGGTCGAAGTGATTTCACCTAACATTTACAAGCTGGCATCACCAGAATGACGATTGGCGAAAAGCTAATTTGCCTCCCACCTTCAAAAGTATGTCGGAGGAGCAGGCTAAACTCGACGGACTCTGAGGAGGAGCATCAGGATGATGGAGAGGAAGCTCTTCGCATTATTCATTTGCATTATTTACATTAAGTGAGTCTGTACTAATTATCTGAAATTAAATTAAATAAGCAGTACCTTAAGTACAAAAAAATAAGTATTTGTTAGTAAATATAATACGTAGTTTCGGATAGGGGTTCACCGTAGGAATTCCGGTATCACTTAGACACGCATACAAAGAAAACTTTATTTCATATATTTCGCAAGACAGATATGTGTTACTTACTTGGATTTAGCAGAAAGTTTTTTCGATTTGCGTTTAGCAGCCGTTTGCAAAAGACCACTTGGCCTTTGACAATGTTCATCAAACATCCTTATTCACTAAGAAATGAAGCACTAACGAAATTATAAGAAGTACCGCTATATCAAGTGGGCCAATGACCTTACGCCAATGGCGAATCTCTGATTCTCGCCCGTTTGTGGTACAAATCGGTACGCGCCGATCTCGGTTCATTTATTTCTCGATGAAAGCAAAGCCTTGCACAATTGAGTCAAATCGCGCGACGAAGTGTGACAAAGTGTTGATACGAACGCCAGTGCCCCAGTGGAGAATGATTTTCAAATATTCCTTTAAAATCATCATCGTCAAAAATGCAAGGTACGTATTATTTGAAATTAAAATTTCCATGTTTTTATACACATACAACGAAATATTTGCAATTTTAGACATTTCAATGCGACGCATAAAAATTGCGCTGCAGTAAAAATCAAAACCATTTTGAAATTCAGGAAATTTCCTGAAGCAAAATTAGTCGAAGATAATTTGAGTAATACTTTGAAAATCCAGTCTCTTAAATTTGCTATTTCAATGTTTTTAAATTAGCGATTTATTAAAAACTGTATTTTAGAAAAATGAAGGTTTTTTCTTTATTAACAATAAATTATTATTCCTCATATCACAGGTGGAGTAAACAACGTGGTCGTCGGTGGAAATGGAAGCGGAAGGGGTAGAGGAAATGGAGTAAGTCACCGTTTTCGATTCCAAAATTTTGTCTTGTTTTTTTTTCATAATTTTTTTCCAAAAATTTTTCTTCATTGTTTTCACAAAATTAAAAAAAAATGGGTTTAAAGTTTTTTTCTTAAACTTGATTGAAGCCTATAGGCTACAAAATCCTCCCTTGTAGGGGTTAGGCACCTACGTTGGCTACTTATTACGATTCTCGTCAGAGAAGGATTTAGATTTGCGAAAACTTTGACAGCCTCCGTTTTCGTCAAATGTCCACGTTTTGAGACATTCTGAACTACTCGAAAACCAGTTTTTCGCGAATGTTTGTCTTTATGTGTGTATGTACGCACAGGGCTCGGAACGGGCTACTTTTTAGTAACTTAGTCACTTTTTTGATCCACGGTTACTAAAAAGTTACTTATTTAATGCAAAGGTTAGTTTTGGTTATACTTTATGCCCGAAATAACGAAAGGAATTAATTTATTAATCGTATTATTTAAAAACTTGTGAACAGTGTAAGAATTCGAATTTTTTCAGTAAGTTTGGCACTTTAGAGACGGGAAAAGTAGGGAATAACAATAAAATAATAATTAGTTCGTATGTAAAATGTATAAAAAGGGCTATCAATTGAATTATCATGAATCCTAATAAAGAAAGCAATTTAGCAAAAATTCCCAGTTTTCAAATAAAAATTTAAATCTTTTTTGTTGAAATATCGAACTATGTATAACATTTTTCGATGAGAATTTATCTTCTTCAGTAGAAATTGGTTGTTTGAAAATTTATGTGCTTGTGAAAAATGGCCTTTTTTGTAGAAAATTAATCTTTATGGTTGAAATTTCATCTTCTTCCTATGCAATGCAACTATTCTGGTTGATATTTTAGTTGAAAATTCATCAGTTTGGTTGAAAATTCATTCCTTCAACTGAAAATTTGAATGTCCACTTTTGGTTGAATATTGACCGTCATCGGTCCCTCGTGCAAGTTGACACGAGCCGCGTGCCGGCTCACCTCCGCTCGTTTGTTCTTTGATGAAAGCAAAGCCTGAATAACTGAGTCAAATCGCGCTACAAAGTGTGACGACATGAACGCCAGTGGAGACTGGAGTTCTAAAGCCCGATTGAAATCACCATCGTGAAAAATGCAAGTTTCGTATTACCAGAGTAGGAAATTTTCATGTTTTTTGTACACAATATGTAACGGAAGCATATCTGCAATTTCAGGCACCCCCCCCCCCCCTCAAACTTTCTAACTATATGGTTAGTCCAGAATTAATCTTTTTCGGTTTCAAAAGTATATAATACTTTGTTAGAAGGTCAAAATCCATTATTTGGTTGAAAATTTAATGTCTTGTGTTGAAGTCATATTTTTTTGGTCAAAAGTTTCTCTTTGACTTTTTGATTGAAAAGTCAACTATTAAATTTTAGATCCAGACTTCGGCTTTTTTTGGTTACAGATTCTACTATTTGTTTAAAATTTTGATTAGTTTCTTGACAGGTCATTTTTTTCGACCAAACTCAACAGTTTTGTTAAATATTTGCGTTTTTTGATAGAAAATTGGTCTTTTTGTTTTGAAAATTCATCTTTCGGTAGAAAAGTCGTCTTTCCGGGTATTAGAGTATATTTTTTTTATATGGTAATTCTACTATTATATTTTTAGTCCAGAATTAATCTTTTTCTATATGAAAAACTTTTATTTGGTTGTTAATTCAATTACTTTGTTGAAGCCCTTTTTTGGATGTAAATTTTGGAAATTCATGTTTTGCGAGCTCTGATTCTATTACTTTGCTTACTGAATTACTGTAATGATAATGTTTCTGTACAGTCAAGAAACTCGCCGCTACAAACTGTGACTAACGGATTGCGATCCTCAGAAGATCAAGTGCAGAAGCTACAACAGCCAGCGCAGGACACGAAGAACACACAACTGGCCTCTCAGGACCAGCAGCTGGGTACTTACAACCCACAGCAGCCTAATGTTAACCAGCAACAGGCTAATAACATCACACAACAATCTACCTACAGTATACAAAAGTCCATTCTGAAGAAGCAGCTGACTGCTGAAAATCCACAAAGGGTCTGTCAGAACCAGCAACTGGGTACTCGCAATCCACAACAGCCAAATTTTGAGCAGCAACAGGCTAATGGAATCACACAACAGCCTATTGAGAGTATGCAGCAGCCCATTTTGAAGCTGAAGCTGGGTACTCACAACCCGCAACAGCCTAATATTAACCAGCAATAAGCTAATAGGATCACCCAACAGCCTATTAGAAGTATACAACAGCCCATTCTGAAGCAGCAGCTGATTGCTGAAAATCCACAAAGAGCCTGTCAGAACCAGCAGCTAGGTACTCACAACCTACAAGAGCCTATTTTTGAACAGCAATAGGCTAGCGGAATCACAGAACAGCATGATAAGTACATACAACAGCTCAATCTGAACTACCAGCTGACCGTTGAAAATCCACAAAGGGCCTTTTTCTGCCATTTTTCGGCCTTTACTGAGAAAAGTCTAATGAAAGTGTTCCAAACTGCCTCTCTTTTTCACATTTTCTCAGTCCCAAAATAGAATGCGCCCTTTAGCCCTTATTCAGGTAAGCCCTTTTGGGGCTGTGCCTAAATTACGTAAGACGTTTTTCTTTTGTTTATATCGTTGTGTCCGTCTCAACCTCACAGCAATTTTATTCCCTTCTTTATTAAAACAAAAGAAAAACGTCTTACGTAATTTAGGCACAGCCCCTTTCCGGAATTATTTTTATAGTTTTACGTGGAAATGCCTAGTGAAAGTATTCCAAACTGCATTTCTTTTTTACATCCTCTCAGAATAACTTTTTTGAGTCCCATAACTCAATACGCCCTTTGAGCCCTTCTCCAGGTAAGGCCCTTCATCTAAAAAATGTTCTGACTTATACTGCAAATGGCCTCCGCTCTTATCAATCATATATTGGCTGAACCGATTTTGACGAACAAAATACATGTCATGTTAACCAAAACGAAAACTTTCAGAAAAAAATTTGGATTTTTTTGAATCAAAAATAGGGGTTAAAAAAATGATTTTGAATTTTGGAAATATTTTGTTGAGTTCATGTTTTAGAGGTACACCTCCAATTTTTTTCCAAAACAAACCTTGAAGTGTCTGCTTCAACATAAATTTTTGTCAGATTTTTCGTGGTGGTGCATCATGGCGGAAAATGATGATAATCATGCATGCCGCACAGCACACAGCACATTTTCGCTCCAGCCGGGCACATGGAACTCCTTATGTTCGGTTGACACTTATTTTTCATTTTTCTTGTACATAAAATTATGAAAAACAAAAAGCAAACTTCTGAAAATGCAAGTACACCAATATTAAATCCAACCGTTCAATCTTCGTTTTTGATCATTTTGTTAACCTCTCTAATCTGCTCATGAGAACCTTTTCGTAATTTCATAATTCTTTTTATTAACTGAGTGATTTGTATTTACGATGGATATAATAACTAGCAAATTATCACTAAACGTATGCCTTGAAGTGTTTATAACCTTTTTTATAATTTTTGGTAATCATTTGTTTTCTGACTAGCACTGCGCAGGTCAGGTTTCTCGAATCCGTTATTCATTTGTTTTCAACTCTCTAAAGTTGGCAACTTACAGCCAAGCGTTTCATCCTAAAAGCTGAAAATCATTTCTTTCTAAGAAAAGTAACGGGTAAAAAGAAACATGTAAAAAACGAAAATGAAGCTAATGATTTATCTCCATCTTTAAAGCGAATAATAGTCGTTGATGACATTTTATCTAATGAGTGTCGACTTTGCGTTTATAAAAGACATCCTGGCAAAGATGCTGAGCCTGAAACGAAAAGAGACCCTTCCTTTGAATCTGAAACCGATGATCCATCCTTCGAAACGAAATCCGGACCATAGGAAGAAGTTGCTAATGAGGAATGTGTTGAAACTCCTCTCCAGCGAACTGTGGCTACGCACTCTAATACAACAAGTATCTCACTTTTCGAGTTATCTAAAGTGATGCAAACTATGTCTATAAAATGTGAATCGTCATTATTGGACAAAGTCGGCGAATATAGCTTTTTGGAAAAACAGTTAACAGTTCCCACGGGATTAGATTCTGAAATGCTTGCTATTATTAAAGATATGATGATTACACTGCGAACAAAATTAATTCTGTTCGGTAATCCAAGCACTCGTTATCTTCCTCTTTAAGTTGAGGACAGGAAACTCTAATAAGATGATAGGTTCGATCTTATAATTAAAGGATGAACATCATGTTTCAGATTATTCTAAAAGTATTATAAAATCTTTCGGAAATTACGTTTTATCACTTCGTTTCGGTATAAGTTCTGTCATTCGAGATGACCTAATTCAGAAACACACAATGGAAATGATAAAAAAAGTATTTAATCTGAACGAAAATTTATTTTTGATTTGCGATGGCACGTATGTTCATCATGAAAAAACCCCCAACAACGAATATCAGAGGAAATCTTATTTTGGGTAGAAGGAGGTTCCTCTTTGTAAACCTTTCACTTTCAAATGTCTGACAACATTTTAGATTTCCCAGAAATGGCAGAAAGAGATTTGAAGATCTTATTCACTGGTTCATACCAACTGAGCCAAGCGATATCATATTTGGTAGAAATTATGGATGAAGATGGGAAAATGAAGATTCAGTACGTTAAAGACCAGCCAAATGTACTCAAATTGAAAGTTCCATCTCGTCATATTTCTCACACAGCATACGGATGCTTCTTGAGATATCGGCTGAACAGCGTTGGTGTGTCTGGTTTAACGCATCACACATGCGAATGTGCTAATGGAAAACAGACTGTTGGTTGCTGCTCTCACATTGCTGCAATAGTGTATTATTTATCTCATGCTAGATACTTATCTAAAGAGGCGAGGGGACTCATACTCAAGAAGCACCCCGTTTTGAGAGAGGCGAGAGGACTCACACTAAGAAGGCACCCCGTTTTGAGAGAGGCGAGAGGACTCACACTAAGAAAGCACCTCGTTTTGTGAGAGGCGAGGAACTCACACTCAAAAGGCACCCAGTTTTGTGATAGGTGAGGGGACTCACATTCAAAAGCACTCCTCTTGTGAGAGGCGAGGGGACTCACACTAAAAAAGCACCCCAATAAGGAGTTCAAAATCGTATTGCAACCTCCTGCTTGATTAAACTAATAAAGTGTCAACCGAACAGTGAAGTTCGATGAGCCCGGCTGGAGCGAAAGTGTGCTGCGTGCTGTGCGGCATGCATGATTTTTATCATTTTTCGCCATGACGCACCACCATGAAAAAGCTGACAAAACTGTATGTTGAAGCAGACACTTCAAGGCTTGTTTTGGAATAAATTAGAGGTGTACCTCTGAAGCATAACCTTAACAAAATATTTTCAAGATTTGGAAGAATTTTTTTTACTCTTATTTTTAATCCAAAATAATCCAAACTTTTCCCTGAAAGTAGTCTTTTTGGTTAACACAACATGTATATTCTATTTGTCAAAATCGGTTCCGCCGTTTTTAAGAAAGCGCCATTTTTTTATTTTGCAGCCCCTTCCATATCTCCAAAAATAATGATACTTTAAGGTTAACATTTGTAGGATTTTATATTCATCAAAAATTGCAGAAAAAGGGCCTCATTTTGAAAGGGGAGGGATGACAAATTTTCATTTTAAACCTAAAGTGTTTGTAGGGAGTCAGCGCAACATATCCAACAGGAAAATTTAAAATGCCAGAACGAAAATCCAAAACCTCTTTTAAGCTCACCGTAGGTCTGCCAGAGCTAGCAGCTGGTAGTTACTCACAGCCCACAACAGCTAGGCCTGAACCAGCAACTGGTAGCGCACAATTTACAACGACTTGGTCTGACCAAGCAAATGGTTGTTAGGAACCAGCAAATGATAGCTCAGAACTAAATTATTGACATTAATAAGCCGAGACTGGTGTTGCGAAACGCACAATGTTCTACGCAGAATCAGCAAGTGGCTTCTCAGAACCAGATTCCGAATTTTCACAATCCGATGCCGGCGTTGCCGAACCCCTCCGCATACACCCTAGTATTTTCGTTGTCCGCTGACTTACCGTGAATCTCGAAAGATACTTCAAAAAATTTGCCATCTTTCAGTTGACGCCGAAAGAAAATTTTATACCTGTTGTGAAGTTCCAAAAAAATCAACAGCTTCAATTCTACACCTTTGTGATTAACTTTTATGTTACTACCGTTGTCGTAGCTTTGACCCTGCAAATCCTGAACACTCAAGTCATATTCTTCTAAATTATTTAATACAACCCGCGCGAATCCTTCACCTGTTTTATCAGTAACTTGAAAAAATCCAAGAAAACACTCGCATATCTCGCACTCTTTTTCCTAAGTTATTTCCACAAATCGGACCACAAATTTAATTTGTTCAACGTGATTTTTGTCAGGTGTACAATAAAGGATGATTGAAAAGTATGTTGCCTGTTTTATCAATTTTATAATGAGTGACACAGTTTCACCCGCGATTAAAGTAATTGTTTCATTCTGAATAATACTTCCTCTTTTTTTATTTCAAATTTTATGAATTTCGTTTTCACTACAAATCATTGGAATAAATGTAGGAACATACGTTTTTTTTGCATTAACATTATTGCTATTCTATGTGTGTAAATTTGTGTTTACACGAGGGAAGAAATATTATACAACTGTTAGTTTTCTAAAACTTTTTTTTCGAAATCTTCAAACATTTACATTTGGCTTAAAATTGTTTGAAATCTCCTGAAGATTCAAATTATTTCTGAATGTTTGTAAAACATATAAAACTTCCAAGTTGATTTTGAAAGAATTCAAAACTTTTCTCAAATTTGTTTCTGCTAGTTACTAGAATAATCGGACATTTCTATCTTAAATGTCTTACGCATTAATTTGGCCTATGATCAAATGAAAAGGACAATTCTACATCGAGATCCCTCCTTACACAAATTGATTCTGATGAAATGATATCACGTTGCTGGTTACTTTTTTTTGTAGGGTTTACAAGAATATGTTAAGAAACTCCTGAAAGAGTAGAAAGAGAAGGAAGAACATGAGAAGAAGGAAGAAAACGCAAAAGAAAAGGAGAAAAAGAAATCGAAGGAAAGGACAAACAGAAATCAAACGAAAAGGAGGTCAAAGAAAATGAAAAGAAGATTAAGCAAAGTGGACGGGATACAGATAAAAGAGGCTACAGTCGATGGAATCGAGGCTGGAAAAGCAGACCATACGGAAGCCGTGGAGGTCGATGGAGCGATGAGGGTCGGTGCAACGATGGGGGTCAGTGGAGGTACGAGATCCACTGGGACTAAGGGTGTCTGTACCACTCGCACGGTAGAGGACTTGGAGGCAGAGGCGCAAGAAGATAGATTATAGAAGGTACTTTCAATAATCATTCTTTCTATTTTACGAGTGGATCGCCTTTAAATCTGTATATGTGACCGTCCACGAAGAAAGCGACCTAATGCGTCAAAGCTGAATTTCACAGGACGGGCGATCGTAGCAGAGCCCGCAAGCCAGCATTTGAGTAGCGGGGATGCGTCTACGAAAACCAAACCATCCACTTACGACAACACTTTTACGCACGAGCCAGTGGAGCTCACGGATACGTCGCGTACAGATGTAGTGGTAAGTAGTGGGGCTGGTGTTCGTAGGCATCTTCTTCGGTCTCCGCATACGGTTATCATGCCTATGTTTGTAGCTTAATAACAAGAAAAGCAATTAACCTAAAATATTATTGATTATTATTGGAAATGAAAGAGTAACTCAGAAAGTATCGATTGGCGTAAGAAAATGAAATCGATTTTTCCCGCATTAGGTCCCTTTCTTCGCGGAAGGTCACATATTTGTTATCGACGACTACTTCGTTTTAAATTAGTAATTCATTAATTGATTCAATTTTTGATCGAATCCATTTCAAATTCAGGGAAGAGGGATAAAACATTGAAGATAAAAGGTTGCACATCTATAGCAGTTTTACAAAAATGCCTCTTGCTCCTTTGTGGTACCTTCCTATTCTATGATATCTTGCACCGTTTACAAAAAAGAAAAAAATTATATTTGTTTGTTTGGAACGAGCAATTGTAAATAAAATATTCAAAAGTTCCACTATGAGTGCTTTGATTTGAAATGGACTTAATATATTCTGAGTTTTAAAATTAAGTATTTAATTAAAATGTTGTATATTTTCTTTCATGGGAAGTCAAAAAAAAAACTGAACTAATGGAACCAAAAGGACAATGTGAGTCTTCTGGAATGTTTGGAAGACATTATTGTAGCTGCAAGATACCAGGAACATCTCGCATAGCTTAAACGGGAAAGACAAAATCTTTCAAACTTAAACCAGAGCAATTTAAACTGCATATGTAACTTGTAAGGTTATAGCGCCCGTGCCGTCGCTAGTTTATTCAATTTGTGACAAATGTTTTGATGTAAGCTTTTGTGAGACTAAAGCTGAACATGTTTGAACTGTAACTCATAAGGTTATAGTGCTGTCCCTAGTTTATTTAATTTGTGACAAATCGACGCCTCCATTCATTATGAATCTATGTGCTGACAGCTCCGTGTATGAGACCATGCTCTGTGTAGAAGCATAGGGAATAGTCTCATACAAAGCACTGTTAGCATATGGACTCATATTGAAAGGAGGCGTCTAAATGTTCTCATGTCACCTTCTGTAAGACAAAACCTGAACATGTTTGAATTGTAACTTGCAATATTATAACACCGTCGCTAGTTTATTTCATTTGTGACAAATGTTCTCATGTCAGCTTCAAAATCGCATAGGAACCTGAGGGAAAGAAACTCAACTCATGGAGTTGACATTGTGAATGGGCATTGCACTAACCTCATTAATAATATTTTCTGTGCAATATAAAAACGTTTGCGCCACACTTGACTGCTATTTCTTGCGCTCATCCTTATTTTGTCAAATTCGATGAATTGTGAACAAAATAAAAATCGCACATACAACACTGCGCACCATTATGGTGAACTGCTTCCGATCGCATACTTTGGAACGCAACTCGATTACATTTTTTCATGGTGTCGAGGAACGTTGTTGGAAATGAAGAGAGCATTGTAATTGATGTAACTGATGTAATTAAATACATTATAAGCAATATTTCCTTCATAAGCGTCTGCAGTTAGCCTATCAATATAATAGTTTCCAGAGTTCACCACGAGGAGGTTGCAGTACGATTTTAAATTTCTTTCTCCAGAGTGCTTTATTATCTTGAGTTCCCTCGCCTCTCACAAATCGGGGTACTTCATTATCGTGAGAATCCTCGCCTCTTATTAATCGGGGTGCTTTATTATCGTGAGTCTCCTCACCTCTCATCAAGTTAGAAGTTTCTTAATCCTAATCGCTATCATCATTAATCACTGCAGTACAATTATTTTTTTCAAACATGAGTACTTCTGCTGCTTGAAGAATTTTTGACAAATACCTAGCATGAGAGAGGTAATATACGATGACAGCAATGTGCAAGCAGCAACCTACTGTTCGTCTGCCAAAAGCAAACTCGTATGCATAGTGGTTACCCCGGAAACACCGAAGCTGTTACGTTTGTATCTCATAAAACATATATATGATGCGCGAGAAACGTGTCGGGATTGTACTTTGAATTTAAGTACATTGGGTTCTTCTTTTCTTTTCTTATCTAACATTTCT
Source organism: Andricus quercusramuli (assembly GCA_932178445.1). Lineage (NCBI taxonomy): Eukaryota > Metazoa > Arthropoda > Insecta > Hymenoptera > Cynipidae > Andricus > Andricus quercusramuli. The sequence goes on along the minus strand of CAKNXH010000212.1, from coordinate 436,764 downwards.
GCTAAATTAGGGTTACCAGATGGTCCGAGTGAAAAGAGCGGACACTGCAATCTCTCCCCCCCCCCCTATAAAAAATGAGGAGAAGAAAAATTTTTTTTCAACATTTGAAATAATAAAAAAATTAAAATAAATGAAAAAAAAAGATTTTGAAAGAGCGTAACTTATTTGGTGATTCTCGAACCATATTATACTCTACCTGGAGTTTGGATGGAATTCAAAAAAAAATCAAAAATATATTCGTACATTTTCATTTCATTCATATAGGCTAAATCCATACCAGCTTGCGAAAGCTGGTAGGATCCAGTGAAAAATATCGTTAGATCTCTTTCACTCTTTTCTGGAAAATCCAGAAATTCATCTGCTGTGACTGTTTTGAAGAGTTTTTCGAAGTGTCCATCCTTTCTTCCCTGCATCAGTAGCTAGTGTATTGTCGAAATATTTTTGAGCATGCATCCTCTGTAATATTTCATTTGAAGTTCTCTGTCAGACTGCAGCCTTTTACCGTAAGCATTATTATGAAATGATGCCACTCTAAAATAGATTCCAATATTTGGTACGAACTTATTATCTATTCTATGGTCCAGAAGACGATACTTTTGTTTCAGCATACCATAAACAGCTTCAACCACCCATCGAATTTTAGTCACAAATCGTGTCTAGTTGGACTCTTCTGTGGACAATTGCTTTCTTTTACCTTTTAGAGCAGGCATCAGTACTTTGGATTTTTTTTCTTCAAAATCTTTAACTACGTCACGGAAACATCGATCAGGAACAAAGACATCATTCCTCCTCAAAAGTTTGCATAAACCATTTTGATCTTCAATGATTGTTTTCAAGATATCGGCATAATTTTGGTTTGCAGAATACGGCCCAAGCATGTCCACTACGTATCCATCAGTCGTACAAATAGTGAAGGGCTTACAAAGAGGAACTTTCTTCTGTCCAGAAAAAGATTTTCTTTGATACACGTTATCTGTACTTTTTTGATGGACGCGCATACGTACCATCATAAATCAGAAACAAGTTATCCTGAACATCAGACAATTTTTTTGCAATTTCTGTTGTGTGTTTTTGACTAAGATTATCCCTGTTAACAGAATTCAAGCCAAAACGAAGTGGCAGGACGTCTTTTTCCAAAGATTAAATTATACTTTTAGAATAATCTGAAACTGACTGTTCTTTATCTATGTTCAATATAGAAGCTAACAGTTTATTGGAATTTCCTGTACGTAGTTTAGAAAGAAACACAACAAGAGCTTGGAACACTGAAAGAGATTGACTATTACGCAGTGAAGTCATGAAGTCTTTTATTTCAAGAAGATTTTCCCAAGTTAACCCAGTAAAAACTTTAATTTGTTTTTCTGGAAGGCTAAATTCGCCGATTTGTCAAGCAATGTCGAATCACATTTTATGGAAAGAGTTTTTATCATTTTGGACAACTCTGACGCGCTAGGACTTGAAGTGTTAGAATACACTTTTAAATTGCCAAGATCTTCCTCATATTTTCGATTTTTTAGAATATGAGTTGTACAACACCGATTTCCAGGTGGTATGAAGATTTTCTTTTTGATATACGATTGGATTCGCGCTTCTTCAGGAATGACAGTCATATTTCTCTTAGAGAAAACAATGCAATAGTATTTATCAGTAGCGACTTTCCTCTGGATAGGAATTTCGAAGTACTCAGCCTCAGAAACAGCTTCCTTCGGTTTTACCTTAACTTCGAATGTTCGATGTTCGGGAGTTGCGTCAGAGGAAGAAAGACCTCTTTTAGTTTCACATTCAGAATCATGGTTAGAACTATTTCTATAAGTAGAGAGCCAGCATTTATTACACAGAATTTCATCTACAGCTATTCTTCTTTTAAGACAGCGGGAAAAGGCATTTGCTTCATCTTCATCACTGATTAAATTTTTTTTTACCTACGCTTTTGTAAAGTTTAGTATCACAACCAACGCACATGAGTTTTTGTTGCAATGTAGACATGATTCGATTATAGGATTGCAATAAGTATTCGAGTCGAAAAAGTTATGTTTTCAAGTGAGTAGTATAACGCATGAACGACTATTGATGACAAGAAAAAAACGAAGATCGCAAAGTTTTAGCAAACAAATAAAATAGCGTACAGGTGAAAATAATGACCAGGATGAAATGAAGCTCGCAGTGTGGATGGGCGCACGTATGAGAATCAAAAACAGGAAACAAGTGAAAATCACACAATGATATGGCAAATATACGGTATGAACAAGAAGGAATGAAAACCGTAGGGCGGAGTAACGCATAGACGACTATTACTAACTAAAAAAACGAAGCTCACCAAGTTAGATGGCTCCTTGTCTAGAGAGAATCTAATAAAAGAAACAAATGAAGATCACAAGAGGCACTAACGATAATATTAAGTTTGTACGATAAATGTGCAATAATAGTAATAATTTAATAATAATAGTATTAGTATTAATAATAATGTGCAATAATAGTACGAGTAGTAGGATTGTTAAAGTTATCTTATTAAACAAATAAAATAGCGTATAGGTGAAAATAATGACCAGGATGAAATAAAGCACGCAGTGTGGATGGGCGCACGTATGAGAATCCAAAACAGGAAACAATTGAAAATCACACAATGACATGGCAAATATACGTAATAAACAAGAACGAATGAAAACCGTTGAGCGGAGTAATGCATAAACGACTATTTGAAAAAAAAACGAAACTCACCGAGTTAGATGGCTCCTTGTCTAGAGGGAATTAAGAAAAGAAACAAATGAAGATCACAAGAGGCACTTACGATAATATTAAGATCGCAATAGGTAGTAGGGTCTTTTAAATTATATTTCGTTAGGAATGACATTGCACATGGAGGAGAATCAAGAAAAAATTAAGATTGCAGCGCAGGAAGACCCATGAACGAAGATCAAAGACAGGAAATAAATGAAAATTACACGACGAAATGGCACATAAACGAAGAATACGAGAAAGGACAAATGAAGATCTCACAGTGGAATAACGCATGAACGAGTAACATTGACTGAAAAAATCACACACGCAGCGCTGGCTAGTGCTACAAAGGACTGAAATCAAGAAAACAGACAAAAATTACACAGACTTTCAATTGTTTGCCTTAGACGTATGGGCGGTCAGATGCTTGACTTCGGAGTGTTGCGAAACCTGCGCGAGAGAGTTACCCGCCAACGGCTATAGCAGAATACTAACCTGCTCTGTGGCAACTATTCTGCCACGTGCTTGGGCTCTAACCGTGGCAGAAAACTCACCACGGACCATGGCAAGTTTTGTGACTTGGCCGCTGGCAGGTAGATCTCCTTTGCAAGTGTCGCCGCCCTCCAGAATCAAGAGATTGACCGCCCATGTTTCGAAGCGCGTGGAGCTCTCATCGCGCGGCAGCCAGTCGACCCATTCCCTTTTCCGTGTGAAGCTGGAAAACAGAGAACGATCACATAGTCTGTCATTTGTTTCTGTATTTTATATGGGATATTGCGTAGGTGATACTTAGGCATCATTTCATTCGAAATTTCAAAAAACTGAAGGCAGTAAACGTGTGCTTGTATTGTAATTGTCCAAGATATCGTAGCATTCAGTGTAATTGAATACAAGTTACACAGACTTTCAATTGTTTTGCCTGTTGCGTGAAGCTGAGAAACAGAAGACGACACATAGATTGTCTTTTGTTTCTGTGTTTTATAAATGCACCCCGATGTGTGAGTGTCGAGTGGACTGGCGATAATGTAACCTTCTTGTGGTGAACTCTGGAAACTATTATTTGAATAGGCTAATTGCAGACGATTACGAAAGAAATATTGCTTATGATGTATTTAATTACATCAGTTACATCAATCACAATGATCTCTTCATTTTCAACAACGTTTCTAACCACGGTCGTATACACAGGTCCGGGGACTCTCGTGGTGGGGGAAGTTCCCTTATTGAAGCTTCCGATTATTTCACAAAGTTGCCACTTCCGGTAGTGGCGTAATAGTAGGGTAGAGAAAGTGGCGGTTTAATTTGAAATTTCAGTTTCAAGAAGTCAATTTAAGCCAGAAATATTCAATAATTTGAATCATGTGGTTGCATTTTTAAATTAATGAAAATAATAAACACATATTGATGCCGAAAATCATATGATCTAAAGTAAATTTCATGAAAATGATTTTGGAAAATATTACTATAGTTCAACAAGTTGCGTTAACACTTGAACAAATTTGTTTGTAATTATTTTAAAATTTTATATTTGTCTAATAAAATATTACTGTCAATAATAAATGTAAATCATGAAAATTGTAGAAAATATAACGAACAATATTATTAATGGGCAAATAAATATATATTATTATATAAATACATACTTATATGTAATATTTTAGGATCAAGGCAGTATTTAATACCGTAACTCAGGTCCCTAGTATTAAAGAATCAAATATTTAAATGTGAAATTTGAGAATTTTACAAGGATTTAATACAGTAACTCAGGCCCCTAGTGATAAATAATCAAATATTTAAATGTAAAATTTGAGCATTTCACAAGGATTCAATACAATAAGTCAGGTCCTCTGGAAATAAACAATCACATATTTAAATGTAAAATTCGAGCATTTTACAAGGATTTAATATAATAATTCATGTCCCTTTTATTGAATAATCAAATATTTAAATGTAAAATTTGAGCATTTTACAAGGATTCAATACAATAAGGTATTGAATTCCAGTTGACACTCTGAGGTTAGAAAGCGTGTTTTGTTTATCTTTTCAAATTCAAATCCTACACTACTCGACACATACGCCACTACATACAGTGGTCAGTTTGCGAAACTTTCTGGCTTACGTTAGGGAACTTCCCCCACCACGAGAGCCCCCGGACCTGCGTATACGACCGTGTTTCTAACCATGAAAAAAACGCCATAGAGTTGCGCTCCAAAGTGTACGATCGGGAGCAGTTTACCATAACGGTGCGCAGTGTTGCATGCGCGATTTTTATTTTTTTCACATCCCCCCCCCACTTACAAAAATTCAACAAAAATATATGTTGTAAAGGACATGTTCACGTAACATATGGGTGTTATCACTCTAGAAAATAACCTCAAATTTTTTTTTTTGAATAATTGAACAATTCTTTTCAAAATTTTTGTTGTCAAATAGCCTCCTTAGTGTCCACAACATATATTTTGTTTATCAAAATCGGTCCTATGACAGATATTTCAAGTTAATACGTGTGGGGCCAGATTTTGTATGCTTACCGGGCTATGCTCTTTTAGTTCTGAGTACAACTTCCTCCAGTAATATTATTTTTAACCCCTGGATTGCCAGGTTTACATCTTAAAACAACGGGACTTTCAAAAAACCATTAGGGTGACTCAAATTTTAGTTCTAGATACAACTTTTACAAGGAAAATATATTTTGAAAATCTGGACTACGAGGCTTACTTCCTAAAACGACGAAAGGCTCAAAAGCTATTACAGTAACTTATCTTCCATTTGTGAACAGAACCTCTCCGAGATAACGAAACCTTCTAAAAATGATCAGGTATCTTAAATTTTAGTTATGAACACAACTGCCTTTAGAGAGATGTATTTTGAACACTTGGACTACACGGTTTACTTCTCAGAATGACTAGCCCATCTCTTTTTCTTTTCATTAGAATCTTTTTCTCCAGGTCCTTCTCTTTTCAATCCGGTCTCATCTCTTCCTCATTTCCTCGACCCTTTCCTCCCGCTTATTTTCCACCTCAACATTATTGGAGATCAACTCCTGGATCTCTGATGGCACATCACTGGACTGCGAAAAGAGTCTGACAAATTCGTAATGATGCATTATATAAGTACAATGCACCCGTGCAGTAATAAGAGATTCTATTTATGTCCTGCGTCATTCCGCGGACTATCTCGGGATATCCACTGATGTCTCAAGTTATCCAGGCGATAACCCGTCAGGTTATTCGGACAGGGGGAAGTTTGGATATCCCAGAGATGCCCTTAGGACGTTTCTGGGATTTTTCTCCAGGTTCTTCTCTTTTAACTCCGGTCTCATCTCTTCCTCATTTCCTCTACCCTTTCTGCCGCTAATTTTCCACCTCAACATTATTGAAGATCAACTCCTGGATCTCTGATGGCACATCACTGGACTGCGAAGAGTCTGAAAAATTCGTAATAATGCATCATATAAGTACAATGCACCCGTGCAGTAATAAGAGATTCTATTTATGTTCTGCGTCATCCCACGGACTATCTCGGGATATCACACTGATGTTCCGGGTTATCCGGACGATAACCCTTTTGGTTATTCTGACAGGGGGAAATTTGGATATCCCAGGGATGCCCTTAGGACGTTTCTGGGATATTTAGATGTACTACGTGCGGTATACAAAAAATTTTAATATCCCACGCGAGACATTTTAATATCCACAGAATGTTTCTGATTGGTTGCCGGGCATAGGAAATTCTGCTGCCGAAGCAAAAACTGCCGCGGTGTAAATATTCATTGTGAGGGTAACATAAGTCTATAGTAGATTTTTTTCTACAAATAACGACGGCTCAACCCAAATGTTCTCCATATGTGTTCAATCTGTACACTGCTCCAATTCACGTTGATATGTATATTGCTCCACGTTGTCTGTACAAAATAGGCCGTGGAGCAGTATTCACAACAATCCCGATTTGAAGCAGTATTGAGAGTGAAAACGAACGAACGCACTCAACAGTGAAGTTGTCGATTTGACAACTTTTAGTACATAATTAAATAGGACAGAGATATACATACGAGATCGTCTCTTCAAATATCTCTCGTAACTCTCACGCTTCATTTGCTCTCCAGTTTTGTGTTTTCTACTTGTAGTTGTAGTGTTATTCGCTGTAAAAAAATTTGTTTTTTATTACAAAGAAGGTCAAAGCTTATGAAAGTATCGTAAATATTTTCCTCCAAATGGCACCCCTATCCCAGGGATATTCACGAAATAACATATGAAGGCGAAAGTTTTGAAATCCCCGAATGTTTTTAAGACTTTGGAGACTTAAAAAAATAACACGTGAAATGTATAAAAAATTGCAGTGTCCCACGTGGAACTTTTGAATTCTCACAAACGTAAAAAAATATTCCGCGATAATGTATTGATATCCCAGGATTTAGAAATTTCAACCTTGTTTGGCCATCCTTTCATTTTATTTATTTTTAATGGACTTTAATGGCATTTTTAATGCACTCTTGCCATGTGGTTCTTTTTTGTCCCTAAAAATTAGTATTGCACTGGTTTTTAGAGAAGTGGGCCAAATAACCCAAAATTGGAAATAAATAAAATATGAAATTCTGAGGTATAATTTTTTTTATGGTGTTTCTGTTTGCAGACAATTTCATAAAAGCTTTCCAAACGCGTAACTCAAGTGTAACTTGGAAATTGAAAATAAAATCCTGAAAATAGGTAATTTTCCCTAATTTTCGGAAAAATTTCGGAATAAGCGGAAAATATTCCCGAAAAATCGGGAATAATTCGCAAATAATAGGGAAGTCACAAAACCATATGAAAATAGGAAATTTTTCTTATTGTTTTGGGAAATTTTCACATTCTTTCCTGGGGAATATTTCTTAATATTTTTATTCTTTTATTAGGAAAAATATTTCTCATACAAAATTAGGTATGGTTTCTCTCCCTAGAAATCGCGGGACCATGTAATTGATGGGAGGGCTTACGGGTCTCATCGGACTATAAATCTGGATAGGTGAACCAGAGAGGCTTCATCGCGAGGTTTAGCTACTCTGGTGAACTGGCGGACTCTGGTCATTGGGACTTGAACTAAGGAGCGGTCTTTCCAGGGGGTAATGGTAAAGCATCCTGGAATATCGAGGGAGCGAGTTCTCATACTCTCAAGCAACGATGTGATCGCCGTGTTAAGGGCTGAATGGTACCAAGGTTAACAAATTCTTGAACATCCCGGCCTACATTCCTCAGTAGAGCCGCTCAGGCAGGGGTCTCAAAGAAGGTGCCTTAACAGGGATTTTGGGACACCAGGTCGAATCCCATAATATGTGGACCCGCCCCCTACACGCGGGGCTCTGTAAGGGGTGTTTAAAATTTCCCTAGCTTCTCGTGGGACAATTTAATGAAACACGAAAAACAAAACAAAAACAACCAGGAACCCGCTCCGGGACCCTCTTCTAACCCACCGCTAGTGGTGGAAGGCTCCTCAGGGGGCAGTCTACGACGACAGGTGCGAACTTCTGGATCCCTTGCAGCTCTGGACTAACGACCCAATCTAGGGGCCCTGAAGTAGCCTCTCAATCGCTGAGATGGGAATCCTAATGATGCAGATTAATCTGCACCATAGCAAAGGTGCCTCGGCGATACTAGCCAGGCACTTGTTAGTGGTGCAGGCCGGAATTGCCCTAATCCAAGAACCCTGGTTATACAGGAAAATGATAAGTGGCTTGTCAGGATGTAGCTCCATATATAAGAGGCCACGAGAAAAAGTGCCAAGGGCATAGCCGTCAAAGGAATGTATGCGATCTTGGTGCCTAAGTTCTGCTACAGAGATCTCAGCGTTATGAAGGTGAGACTCAGGAGCAGTAGCGGAGAAAGGCTAGAAAGGTTTATTGCCTCGGCGTATTTCCCAGGCAATCCCGAGGGATTCCCGCCTCCCAGAGAGGTGGGAGCTCTAATACATAGCACAGAGCTGGAGATTCTAAATCGGAGTGATACTCCCACATTCCAGATTACAAAAAGGAGTGAGGTTCTCGATTTGACTCTTATGTTTGGGTTAACTGAGGAGCAGGGTATTGGGCTGGAGAGTTTCCGATGAGGAGTGTCTTACGGACCACAAATATATCGTGTTTTTATTAGCCCTAGGAAAACCGGTGATTTTCCCCAGAAACACACTTCGGTACTCAAATGAAGAGGAACTCTATGGTACCATTGATGAGTTAGAGTACACCGCAGATTTTATGCGAAGGACTCTGACTACATCATATAAGAACAATTTTCCCTACAAGCACAATTCAGTCTACAAGACGGCCCGGCAAGAATACAATAAAAGTGTAAGAAAGTATAAATAGGAGGGGTGGAGTGGCTTCTGCGAGGAATCGAAAGAAATTCCGGAAATAGCGAGGCTCCACAAGATCCGGGCAAAGAATCCGGAAGCTCGAATCCGACTCATAAGGCTCAATAATGGTGAGTTTGCCGAAGACGAAGAAGCAACGCTCAATCACCGAATGGAAGTTCACTTCCCGGGTTTTCAGCGAGTCCGAACTGACCAAGAGGAGGAAGGCTGGAGCCAAGAGGTGGAAGAGGGCCGACTGGAATTTTGCCGCTAAGATCGTTGATTACAGAAAGGTGAAATGGACCGTAGGTGTCCTTCTGTCCGTTTTAATGACCAGGAGCAGATGGCAGTTATCCAGCGCTTTTACAAAAAGGCATTGGTCTAGTCGTCCTTCCTTTGGTGAAATTATTTAGGGCAAGCATAGTCCTTAAACACGTGCCATCGGCAGGGAGGATGGCGCTGAGTAGCCTTCATTCCCTAACCTGGGAAGTAGGGTTATACCCCTTCAGAAGTCATCTGTCGAGAGGCTTTGAGATGTTGCATGCCGGAACAGCTAGTATGCTGGATAGGAAGCATGCGATGCCGGAGGAGACTCGAAACTAGATGGAGTGAAGGCCTAGTAAGGGGAATAGCTCCACAGGGTTGCCTACAGGGCGTGTCCTGTCGCTCCTCCTGTGGTGCATTGTAGTGGATGACTTTGTAATCCTAGTCAGAGGAGCTCGTCTGGAAACGTTGATGGGGCTTACAAGGTCGGCGCTGCGCAACGTAGAGCTCTGATGCGATTGCTGAGGGCTCTCGGTAAATCCGGAAAAGACCAACCTGATAATTTTTACGAGAAATTATAAAGTGCCGAAAGTCGATGCTCTTGTATTCTGCGTTGGCAAGCTGACGTTTTCACATTCTGTTAAATATTTGCGGCCGTGGTTTCGTGGCTACGGGCAGAATTGAAAACAATGCAGGACAGGCTGCAAAGATTACAAACGCTAGCATTTAGGAGTTTGCCTTGAGCAATGAGGACTATGCCCACAGCAGCGATAGGATTCTTGCTCTGTAAATAACCCCTACATATTGCGACAACTACTAGAGCGGCACACGCGATGGGCCATCTGGCAAGAGCAAATACATAGGCACAGGGGACTAGGGACACTAGGGTCCTAAGTGACATCAGCGCATTGCCGATTCTAGAATTGAAGCAAGATGTAATAACAAAACGCTTCAACTTTGCCAAAGATTTCCGCGCCTGCATTCTAAGCAGGTATTTGTGGAAAGAAAACGGCAAACCGCTCCTCCAAGGGTATATCTGGTATATGGATGGCACCAGGAGAGAGGGAGGTCCTGGCCGGCTTTCGCTGTGCTGAAACACATAGAATAAAACGCTGCTGGCAGACAGATTACGATCTGCTCGGATAGCCAAGCGACACTAACTGCAATAGGGAAACCAGAAATAACACCAGAACTGGTTTGGGAATGCAAAAATGCATTAAACCAGCTTACAGAAAGAAACAGTGTAGCTCTCAAATGGGTCCCTGGTCACACAGGGATTAAGAACAACGAAAATGTGGACTAGTTGGCAAAATGCGTCGCAGCGAGTGAATAAATAGGACCGGAACCAGCACTGGGAATAGCGTATTGCTGTGTCGGGATGACTTTTAAAAGCTGGATCCGAACAAAATATCGGGATTACTGGGAAAACATCCAATATTAATCTTCATGCGGGTGCGCCTTTTTTATCACTAGTGGGCGCGGGGCGGTATCCTACCGCCACCTTGAAATTTCCGAAATTTTCGAAATTTCAAGAAACTGCCATTTTACGTCATACATAGTAACTAGAGAATAAAAGCCTCTCTCGAGCTTCTGGAAACCCGTAAGCTGTAGGTATTTATGGGTTTTCCGCCAGGGGCGGTAGACTACAGCCCAAGCGCCCGCTTGAATGTTAAGAGCTAATTGTTATAGTTCAGGGTTTTACAAGTTAGCGAACTGTATATTTGAAGAAATGTTTCGCTTCACAATTTTGTAATTTTTTGCGAATAATAATATTGTCTAATTTCTTTTTTTACACTATAAGGGAGCGTCCATAAACCACGTAGCTTGTTCTTCTTTTGTTTGAATAAAGACGAAAAGACAATTGCCGTTAAGTGATAAAGGACCCAACGTTATAAACAAAAGAAAAATAGGCTATTTAGTTTGTGGACGTTCCCTAATCACTTACAAAAATACTTTGAACAATCCAGGGTGCTTTACCAAAGGCGACAAAAAGCCTAAGTAGTAACTTTTCGAAGCAACTTTCCTACATACTATAATAGTCATTTTATGTTAAAATAGTATTTCGTTGGGTACGAGTGCGCAAAAACGACAATTCCCCCACGTGTGGCAAGGGGCAATACACAACGGTTCGTCCTCGGTGAACCTCGACCACAAAAATGACGGTAGCATATGTGGAAAAGTTGGTTAGAAAAGGTGTTACTGTTAGTTAGTTTTTCATCGGTATCGCGTCAGAAGTAGTCTTTCTGTGGAGATCCGTTTAGAAATCGATATGTGACATTTCGGACAAGTAAAAAACAAGATTCCAGACTTTTCTTCTTTTTTCTCAGACATTTAAGGTCATATTTTTTTCAATCGCTTGTTTATGAGCCATCACACGTAAAAATACTGCAAGTAATAATTAAAATAAACAAAATTCTACGTTAAGCTAGAAAAAGTATCTTCTACTTCTGTAAGGTCGCGAGTGATGAGTGCCCAAACTACATGCTTTCTCAATAAAGTGGCTTTTCTTCCAACGAGTAATTACACAGGCACAGTGAAAAAAGTGAAATAGCCACTGAACCAGACCACCATATCTATGTGTTTTTGAGGCCGCTCAATCCGAATCTGGTGTCCGATTTGCTCCATCGCGTCGAGTTTTTCATAAAATGATTCTTTTTAAATTTATTTAAATAGATCATAAGTTTCGAACCTGATGTTCTACCAACTTCCAGCACGGCTTAAAGTTAAGATTGAAATGTTGTACGTTACATTATACTCGTAGCTTATATTTTTTGGTAACAAGTTTTTTTTTGCGCAGACTGGTGGAAGACCGGATTCAGCACACTGCCAAAATGAAGAGCAAGAGTCATTTAATCTCACCTACGTGATGACGAAATAGCCCAGCTTATCAAATATGATCCAATACTTATTTCATTTTAAAATAAATTGGTTTCAAAATATTTCTTACCTCAACAACACAATACGGTGCGAAATCACTTTCGCATTTTGGCACGTCTTCTGAAAGCAGTTTTGGATCTTAACGATACGAAGGTTCTAGAAGAACGCACAGTAACTAGCTTCATGTCACTCATTAATCCAGCAAATTTCCAAGGTGTCATTGAGGGTGTTTTCGTTCGAGTGTCCGTCGTACTTTTCTTCACGGAGGGGAATGTATGTAGAGTAGGGGGTAGTATGGGAGAGGGGGGTTGAACGATTTAATTAGGTTTTTTTAAAGAAAAACAATTATTAAAAATATGTTCAAAAATTAAGGAAAAAAGTTTTTTTTTTTAAATTAATCATTTCGGTATTAAAGTATATTTTTGCAAATTGTAATTCTACTATTATATTGTTAGTCCAGAATTAATCCTTTTAGGTTTCAAAAACTATTATTTCAATTTCGTTGTTGAAAAGTCAAAATCCATTAATGGGTTGAAAATTTAACGTGTTGTGTTGACGTCATATTTTTTTGGTTAAAAGTTTTGAATTTACTTTTTAATTGAAAAGTCTATTATTAAATTTTCAATCCAGCATTCAACACACTTGGTTACAAATTCTACTCTTAGATTGAAATTTTGATTATTTTCTTGACGAGTCCTGTCTTAGAGCAAAATTCAACAGTTTTGTTGAAAATTCGCCTTTTTTGATAGAAAATTGGTCCTTTTGATTTGAAAATTCATCTTTTTGGATGTGAAAAACTATTATTTGGCTGCTAATTCAATTACTTTGTTGACGTATTTTTTTGGACGTAAATTTTGGAAATTTATGTTTTGCGAACACTGATTCTACTACTTTGCTTATAAAATTACTTTAATGATAATTTTTCTGCACAGTCAAGAAACTCGCCGCTGCAAACTGTGACCAACGGATTGCGATCCCTAGAAGATAAAGTGCAGAAGCTTCAACAGCCAGCGCAGGACACGAAGAACACACAACTGGCCTGTCAGGACTAGCTGCTGGGTATTCACAACCCACAACAGCCTAATTTTAACCAGCAATAGGCTAATAAGATCACACAAAAGCCTACTTAGAGAATATAACAGCTCAATCTGAACCAGCAGCTGGGTAGTCACAACCCACAACAGCCTGATTTTAAATAGCAACAGGATAATAGGATGACACAACAGCCTACTAAGAGTATACAGCAGCCCATTTTGAAGCAGCAGCTGGGTACTCACAACCCACAGCAGCCTAATTTTAACCAGCAGAAAGCTAATAGGATCACACAACAGCCTACTAAGTGTATACAACAGCTCAATCTGAACCAGCAGCTGACTATTAAAAATCCACAAAGGGCCTTTTTCTGCCATTTTTGCGGCTTTTACTGGGAAAAGCCTAATGAAAGTGTTCCAAACTTCCTTTCTTTTTTACATTTTCTCAGAGAAACTTCTTTCAGTCCCAAAATTGATTACGCCCTCTGAGCCCTTTTCCAGGTAAGGCCTTTTTTCTACAATTGTTGCGAGTTTTACATGGAAATGCCTGATTAAAGTGTTTCAAACTACCTTTCTTTTTTACATTCATTCATAATGACTTATTTCAGTTCTAAAACTCAATACGCCATTTGAGCCCTTTTCCAGGTAAGTCCTTTATCTAAAAATTTTCCGAACTATAGTGCAAATGGCTAACAAAAGTCTTTCAAATTTGATTTTTCAAATATTTCCTACGATTCTGAGAAAATTTAAGAAAGAAAAGCATTTTGGAACACTGTCATTAGGCTTTTTCCAGTAAAACTAGCAAAAATTGCAGAACAAAGGCTTTATCTCGGAAGGGGACAAATGAACCATTTTAATTTTGAGCTTCAAATGTTTGTAGGTAGTCAGCGCAACATATCCAGGAGGAAAACCTAAAATGTCTGAAAAAATCAAACTGGTAGCGCAGAATATACGAGTCTGAACAAGCAACTGGTTGTTAAGAACCAGCAAATGATGGCTCAGAACCAAATTATTGACATTAGTGAGCCGCGATTGGCGTTTCAAAATGCACAAAGTTCTACGCAGAAAAAGCAAGTGGCTTCTCAAAACCATATTCTGAATGTTTACAGCCCGATGTCGGCGTTGTAGAATCAACAGCTATCTGCTCAACACCAGCAATTGTCCGCTCAGAACCAACATTTAATGGCTCAGAACAACATGCTGGATGTTCAGAACCCTAAATTGGCGTTGCAGAACATACTGTTGTATCAACCTGATTTCCAGACTCCACAAGTGCCCTTTGCCGACCAGGGACTACTGTTTCAAGCATTTCAAGAATTTCAAGAAGGGCCGCAAGGACTTACAATGGTGTACGAACAATCGGAACATCAAATATGGCTAGTGCAGCAAGTGGTTCGCACAAAAAGCGCTCTTGCAAGCACAAGCGGCCTTTCAAGCAGCTCAAGAAGAGCTTCGAAGAGCGCTGGTAATGCAAGCTGAAACTCATCAAGGCACGACTGAGGAAGCTGTGCAGCAAACACTGCATTAATATCGATGTCGGGGCAATTGAAAGTTCATTTACTCATTTACTCACTTTAAAACTTTTTTCTTATATGTAAAGTGATCTTTCGGATTCTGCTGACTCGGATTCTGGAGAGGTCATGATGATAAACTTGAATGCACCAGAACGAGAAAGTGTACTGCGTGGCTTAGATATTACATTACATACAAAAACAGCGCACCAGACTTAAGTGAAATGCATGTGGAAAATTGTGATTTAACCATGAGAAAGAATCCTCGTTTTTTCTGTGGCAAAAAACACGTTAAGATCTCTGTACACTTTAAAACAGTCCATAAAGAAGAGGAAATGGTAAAAGAGTTTTTGCGCTTTAAGAAACGCAGTACGTCCAGAAAGGATTTAATGGAAGCCCTTCATAAAGACGGAAACTTCAAGCATTACGGATATCCGAAGACTAAAGATAATAAACTCATTGTCGCCCGCTGTTCCAAAAAAGTTCAAAAACGGAATCCAGGAGAGTATACTGCCTGCTGGGCCTCAACAACACAATATGGTGAGAAATCACTTGCGCATTTTGGCACGTCTTCTGAAAGCAGTTTTGGATATTAACGATACGAAGGTTCTAGAAGAACGCACAGTAACTAACTTCATGTCACTTATTAATCCAGCAAATTTCCAAGGTGTCATTGAGGCTGTTTTGATTGTGGCAGGGATCATTGAAGATCGGGTGACGGACAACTGTGCACGGAGCAACTGTGCATGCGCCCATCTGTGCACGTCAGTGGCCACTGGTACAACTGTGCACGTTGTTGGCCACAGGCACAAGTGTACACCGGGACATCTGTGCTTGCGCCACATTTGGCGTGCACAGATGGGACACTCCCAACTGTGGACGTCGAAATGTCGACGTGCACAGATGGTACCCTAGCAACGGTTAACGTGCACAGATGGGAGACTCCCAACTGTGCACGTGCACAGATGGCACCCTACCAACGGTTCACGTGCACAGATAGGAGACTCTCAACTGGGCACGTGCAAAGATGGGAGACTCCCAACTGTACATGTGCAAAGATGGGAGACTCCCAACTGTGCACGTCTCAATTGATACGATCATATTATTGGCTTACAAGTACACGTGCACAGATGAAAGACTCCTGACATTGCACGACTTAATTAATGCAGTCAGATTTTTCACTTAGAAGTATTAAAATCATCAATTTCACTTAAAATGTGTACATATGGTACCCTTGAAACTATGCACGTTTCTATTAATATTTACAACAACGTGCATTTGTCATCCAAAAGTGCACATTCGCAGATGGTACCTTCCCAACTTGCGCGCCTCGATTGATACTATAACTTTTCGAATAAAAGTTCACGTGCACATATGGCACCCTCCCACCTGCGCAAATCCCAATTATTACGATGAGAATTGATATGCGCACAGTTGTGAGTCTCCTATATGACGGATCCGCGGTCTAAACCTGTCAATTGGCATTTTTTTCGAAATCTCATTTTTGGCAATTCATTGAAGTTTTTTAATATGCCGCCAGTATCCTTCTAGCCGCATGTCGAAATAATAATTTTTTTATGAATTTTTAAAAAACACGTTTTGGTATCTGCAGCACTGGTCCGCGGTCTAAACCTGTTAACTACTTATGGCGGCTTAGGAGAATTTGTGTTTTCAATCCGTTTCGCTAAGCTAACTCGTATAAAAAGACTGAGGGGACCGTGTGACTGGGTGTTTTTCATAGCGTGTGAACGTGTGAGACCAGTTTTGGAGCTCTATTACCGTCACGTTTGCCAGTGTCGCCTATACGTTGCCTGGAAAGTACACACACGATTGCCGCGCAATTGTTTACAAGCGATCGTAAACAGTGGTAAATAACTTTTTTGATTCATACAACTAGTTTACATTTTCAGCATTGTTCAACGCACATTTTGATATATAACACTTGTCTGTAGGCATACCGAGAGCGTAGGAAAAATGCGAACGAGGGAAAAAAAATCAAAACGCTCGCGCACCAGGAGCGCGCTCCTGCAGACAAAAGGCTAAGACCGTGGGACTCTCTTGCAGATAACATACTTACAGATTCAAACCGCTGTAAAAAGTTTAGTTTCACTAGAATTGTTATAAATCTTATGTATATTATTGGTACTACGCTCTTCAACAAAATAAACTTGGGGGTTTGAATAAATCTTTACAATTTTCAAAATGAAAACGTTTCTCCGTCGCTGTATAAAATTTATAAAATGTCAGTTAACAGGTTTAGACCGCGGACTTTTCATATGTGCATGCGGACTTGTATATTAAGCATGTTATCTTATTAATTGATACGTGCACAGTTCGGAGGGTACCATCTGGGTACGTGGACATACGAAACTGTCTAATCTTACTGATTGATGTGTGCACAGTTCGGAGTCTCCCATCTTTGCACGTGTACAGTTGGGAGTCTCCCATCTGTGCACGTGCACAGTTGGGAGTATCCCATCTGTGCACGTGGACCTGCAACTTTCAAATCGAATCGTATTATTTTAGACGTGCACAGTTGGGACACTCCCAACTGTGCACGTAGAAAACTGGGCGTGCACAGGTGGCCTGTGTACAGTTGTGCCTGTGGCCAATAACGTGCACAGTTGTACCAGTGGCCACCAACGTGCACAGATGGGCTCGTGCACAGTTTGAAGATCGTACAGAGTTAGCAGTACCATACAGCGCCACAACACTTGGAACACTCTTGAAAAAGGTCACTAATCACACGATTAGCTACAGCATTCAAAGCGGCGACGATAAGCAAAAGGTAAAATCGATAGATTTCAGAACCTTATAGCAGACGGAATACTCATATCTGGTTCTCAAGCTAGTTTGAGGATGCGGGCGGTCAGACACCCACGAGCGGGATTGCTGTCGAGGACGACCAAAACCGCTCCGCGAGCGTGAGCAGCGTTGGGAGACGAAGGGTACGTAAGGGGACCACATGGTCCGCGTTCCCTGTTTTCCGTGCGGACGGCGTGGGCACATGTGGCTCTGGTGTCCTAGTCCCCTATCCCTGTTCTGTGAGAGGTGCGGTGCGCCGGATGTTTGTGTATTTGCTCTTTTCCTTTCTCTCTTTTTTTTGGTTCTCTTTCATCCTACTGTTCCTTATGTTCTGGCAATGCAGGACGCTTGCTCTTTGAGTTTTTTTTTGTGTATTTTCTTTTTTTCTCTCTCTTTCTTTGGTTTTCCTTCTTCCTTCTGTTACTTCTTTCTTTTCTTTGTTTTGGCAATGCGGAAGGCTCGCTTTTTGAGTTTTCTTTTTCTTTCTCTTTTCCCTTCTTGTCAAAACTACGTTTTGAGTTTTTTTTTGCGGGTGTGAACACTGATTATGATTTTGGACAATGGACATTTTAATGTTTGTTTTGAAGAATTTTATTTTTTTTGTTTGTTTTGGAAACGAAATCGTTACCCATACAGATTTTGACCTTGTCCGCTATGGGGCGGATTAATTTTGTTTTTCTTTCTCGTGTCAAGAATGCTATAAGACCAAAAGGCCGCCTTAGTTTAGACTGCGTATCCTCCGGGCATTCGCTAGGGGGAGAGGAGTTGTAATGTTGCAGTTTTAACACTGCAAATTCCATGTTTGTTGTTTGATATTTTCTTGAAATGTAAGCAGCTCCTCTCCTCTTCGCGAGGGCGAGGTCGCAGAGCACGGAGTCTGACCAGGGGATTTTATAGGCATACGGCATTATTTATATCATCGTTATTTTCTTTTATCATTGAATTCTGGCTTAATTCTTATTTTCTGTTAACTAAGGCTCTGTTTTATTTCAAGCGGAAAGGTACGACGGTGGTTGGACGGGCTGTGTCGTCCTGCTGACGGCTGGTCGAGGACACAATCTTTATTGTACAACGTGTGTGAAGTGCGGATGTGAGTTCCAAGAGCAACAAGTTCAGGAGACAAAATAAGTGAAATATGAAAGAACATATTGAAGATGAAAATATTGGATGAATAGAAGGTACTACTATCTTTGGGACAATTTTCGTCTGATCGTACAGAGTTAGCAGTACCATACAGCGCCACAACACTTGGAACACTCTTGAAAAAGTCACTGATCACACGATTAGCTACTGCATTCAAAGCGGCGACGATAAGCAAAAGGTAAAATCGAAAGATTTCAGAACCTTATTGCAGACGGATTACACATATATCGTTCTCAAGTTAGTGGACGAAACGCTCATGAAACGCGCTCCTGAAGCGAATCGACGCAAAAATCAGTTGCCGTTGATCGAGGACATAAAGAACTTTACTTCCTATTTAACCTATGAAAGAAGGAAAGCATTTCATATGTTGAAAGAAAATGCGAATCAAAAGGATTCAATAAAGTTGAAGGACACCACATTGATTTCTGTGCAAGTTTTCAATCGCCGTCGAGCGGGCGACATAGAACTGTTGATACATACGTAAAGATAAATACACCAGGAAAACTCGATAAAGTTGTGTCAATTTTATTATCCGCAGAATATCAGCCATGCATCGAGTTGATATTTGAAAATAGAAGTTTACTCGGGATGCGCGGAAAAAATCCGTTTGTCTTCGCAGTGCCCAGTGCAAGTCATTCGAGCTTTGGATACTTGAGAGCCTGCGCAGTTATTCGACCAATCTCAGTGGCATATGGTGCCGAAAAGCCTGCACTGTTGAGAGGAACGAGGCTTCGCAAAAAATTTGCAACAGATTGCATAACTTTTGATTTAGAAGCGAATCAGTCCGGACAGATACACAAATTCATGTCTCATAGTGGGAAGGTACATGAGGACTATTACCAACAAGCTGTTCCTGCCCTAAAAATTCCTCTAGTAGCAAAAATGGGGGAAAATGTCCAAGAGAAGTTATCGCAAGACTTGGAATCATGTGTATGTTTTTCGCATCAATTAGATATATCCACGGACAAAACGAAATTCTTACAATTAAACGTGTGTGTGCGATTAATACTACCTGACGGTACTGTAGAAGAGGAGTTCCTCTCACTTATGGTGTACGAACAATCGGAACATTAAGTATGGCTAGTGCAGCAAGTGTGGACAGTCAAGCAAGGATGCCAAGTGTATGAAGCACATGCACAATCCTTTTTCCACCAGCAGCAAGTGGTTCGCTCAAAAAGCGCTCTTGCAAGCACAATCGGAGAGTACACAGTGGCATCTAAGGTAATGAGATTCCAGACAGGCTATAGCAAAACAAGCAGCAGGAGAAAACTTCACTGGTCCCGAATCAGTTGCGACTTAATGTCAAAATTACCAAAGTTCTCGTTTTTAAATGTTATTGTCTATTACAATCCGACCTCCATAAACTATGGACGCCATCGGCAAGGCCGGCCATTTCCAGGAAACAGGGATGTAGGAATGGAACAATGGTATAAAAATGGAAAAAAATGTTATAATGAAGGGTCATGAGAAAAGTGGATTATGTGCGATTAATCTTGATTTAGAATTTAACTTCCTCGAGAAAGATATATTTCTTACACCTGGTGCACCTAAAAGTTGTTGTACAATGACGGGGCAAGAGGATAGTGGGTTGAGTGTAGCCAATCTTCATTTAGAAGCCAACTCACTCGAAGAAGATCTATTTTTCACACCTGCTGCGCTTGGAAACTGTTGTGTAATGACGGGTCACAAGAAAAGTGGGATATGTGCAGTTAATCTTAATTTAGAACTTTACTTTCTGGAGGAAGATGTATTTTTTAAACATAGTGAAAACGGATTGTGTTGGGACCAAGGCCGAGATTTCCGGAATCGACCAGGTGTAGAGGTACTGATTATAAAGTGTTTGCTAGAAACTTCCTGAGTCCATTACAGGCTACAGTTTTCGGACGCAAAGTTAGTGGAATTTCCACGGAAACTCAGCGAAATTTACAACTGGAATTTCCGTAGAATTTCCGTGGAGTACTTTCCGGGGAATCTATTCACGTGGGATCCTTCAAAGTGTTTAACCATCTCTTGAAATCCTCTCAAATCTTCGAAATCTCTTGAAATCCCTTAAAATCAATTAACTTCATTTGAATTCCGTGGAAATCGTTTTTAATTCCTTAAAGCCCCTTGAAATCCGCCGTAATCCTTTGAAATTCTATGAAATTTCTCGAAACCTGATCAAACCCCTTGAAGACCTCAAAATCTTGTTAAATCTATTGAAAGAATGAAGATTCTCTCTGAAATTGTACTGCAGTGATTAATGATGATCGCGACGAGGATTAAGAAACTTCTGAATTGGTGAGAGGCAAGGGTACTAACGATAATAAAGTACCCTGGATAAAGGAGTTTAAAATCGTACTGCAACCTTCTCGTGGTGAATTCAGGAAACTATTACTTGGATAGGCTATCTGCAGATGTTTATGAAGGAAATATTGCTTACGATGTATTTAATTACATCAGTTACACCAATTACCAAGCTTAATGTTCCGTAAGCGGAAAATACACTTAGATAAGAAAATATTGCAAAAATAGTTTTTATAGTTTAAAAGCAAAAAGATAGCACAAGCTTTTTACATTGTATTTCATTTAGATACGATTTTGTGACCTCGATTTTGAATGAATTCGTCCGCAACATAATTACATTATAATTAATATGACATTTTTAGCCTTGTTATTTAATTTTAAAATTTATTTACTTTTTTATTGTCGCCTTTTACGGAATGTTAACTATACTTTTATTAGTCATTCGAGGAGTGCAGATGAATTGATAGGAACCTCCTGCATCAAACTCACGATAAGTTGCATTTTTTCAACAGTATTTTTTTAAAAGTATTTTCTTAACTCAATTTTTATTAATGTAACAGAATAACAATTTATTGCTGCAAGATGAAAACATTAGTGAGAAATAGAAAAGTTTGATCAAAATACGCGCTTTTGTAATTTTTACAACCTTATTGAATGATTAAGAAGACAATATTGCGAAACTTTTAATAAGCGACTACACCTCTACCAACATTTACTTCATTTACCTTGTAACTAACGTAGCCTATTTATACATTTCGTAAAAATAATTCAGAATGACAAATGCCACAGCGATTATAGTACGATTATAATCTTTGCTGAAGTTATCAGTTACACTCGTATCAAAAATCTGCATAACTGAATTTAATTTATTTTATGAAAATGAGGACTCTGAAGTGTCTTCCGTGTTTCACTTTCGTCGTCTTCGCTAATTCCACTCGTAAATATAATAACATCTATAGTGTAAAGTGAATTCTTAATTGCAATATATTTATTTTCTATTCGGAAACGTTTAAATAAAACAAATTTTCTCTCAATATACAGAAAGTACACCTATCTCTTGAATTCCATTAACTTCGAAAATTCTTAATTGTAAATTAATCTTTTCTGGTTGAAAATTAATGTAGTTTTTATAACAATTTGTCTGCTTTGGTGGAAAATTAATCTTGTTGGTTAAAAATTAATTTATTTTTGTTCAAAATACAACTGGGCATTTGATTTAAAATTAAAACATTTTTCGTAGAAATATGAACTGTTAGACGTTTCGTGTCCAATTCATTTATTTAAACCAACTACCTCGTTTGAAGTTGAATTAATTATTTGTAAGAAAATTTTTTTCTTTGTTTAAATATTCATCATTTTAGTTGAAAACTAAAAAAAATAGGAAATTTAAAAGTCGTTTGAAAGAAGTTTAAAAGACAACAGCTTTTAGAAAGATTCGACTTTTTAGCTTGAAAATTTAACTATTTTGTTAAAAATTCGTATGTATGGATATTATTTTTTTTCGTTGAAAGTTATTTCTTTTACTGAAAATTCAATTCTTCCATTTTTGCTTGAAAATTCATCCTTTTTAGTTGAAAATACCGTCATTTATTAAATTAATTTAATAATGATTAATACAATATTGAACTTTCTACTAACAATTTATTTTGTAGAATTGGGTATAAGACGGCGTGAAGAGCCACCAGGACCCAATACTTCGTATTATTTACCCAATGGCTGAATTCACACGTAGCGGACATTTAACTCCGGACAGTTATTTGGCCGGACATCTAGTTACTTTTCCTACTTCTGGTAACTAAAAGTTTTGAACGCCAGATTTCAAATGTTTATAAGTTTGTGACAGATCTTATAGAAAGAATACGCAACCTGACTTAACCTCGGGAAAATTTTATATACACATTATTCAAAAATAGGAAAGCAATAACGGAGAAATGGACGTACAAAGTACTAATGAAGAAAATATGGACGGAGAAATAAAAAGTGATATATCAGGGGATATTTGTTTCGGAAGTAATTCATCATTATAAAGAACAATCTCTCTCAATCTCAATCAGTAGAAATAAGTTGCTAATGAAATCGTCTGAGATCTTTTATCACTAGATACGAGATTGAGAAAAATTCCTAACTAATCAAGTTATTAACAGTTGTAATATAATATATCTTTGATATAAATTTGGATCTTTGTCTATCTATTTTGCTATCTTCCGCAATAGAGTACTCTCATCATTTTCTATCCCTCAACATTTAGGGATTCCAACGAAAGGTTATGGAATTTATTAAAAAAATCAATTTGACGTTCACCACTAAACAGAAATACAACGTGAGTTAAAGTGAAATTGAAAACGAGATAGACAAAGACGTTGATAGATGTAGCACAGAATGAAATAAAGAAGAGGAGATTGAAAAGGATGGACGAGAATTTAGATTACCAGAGATAGAGAAGAGTTACATTAATAGATACATGATAGGATGAGATAGAGAATGCGGGATGGAAGAAGATATACGTGAATGTAGGCCGAAAAAGAAAAAGATAGACTTTTATAGACAAAGGATGCGATGAGATAAATAGGGGGAGACTAAACAAGATAGACGAGAATTTAGATTGACAGAGAGATAGAAAAATATTTACGAGAGTAGATAAAGGATAGAATGAGACAGAGAAGAGGGTATTGAAAAAGATAGACGTAAAGTTAGATTGAAACGAAGATAGAAAATGATAGACCTAAATTAAGATTAACGGAGAGTTAGATAAATATTGACGTACATAGATAAAGGATAGGATGAGATAAACAAGAGGAGATTTAAAAAGATAATTATTTTGATTGACAGAGAGATAGTAAAAGTTTGATAGACGTGAATGTAGATTGACAGACAGATGGAAACATATTGACGTGGATAGATAAAGGATAGGATGAGATAGAGAAGAAAGGATTGAAAATGATAGACGGAAATTCAGATTGACATTGATAAACGTAGGATAGGATGAGATCATGAAGAGGAAATTGGAAAAGATGGACGGGAATTCAGATTGACAGAGAGATAGAAAAATATTGAAGTGGATGGATAAAGGATAGGATAAGATGAAGAAGAGGGGATTGAAAAACATAGACGGTAAGTTAGAAAGACAGAGAGATAGTAAAAGATTGACATTGATAAACGTAGGATAGAATGAGATAAAGAAGAGGAGATTGAAAAAGATAGACGGGAATTTAGATTGACATAGAGATAGGAGCATTTTGACGAGGATAGATAAAGGATGGGATAAGATATAAAAGAGGAGATTAAGAAAGATATATAGGAATTTAGATTGACACAGAGAAAGCAAAATATTAACGTGGATAGATAAAGGCTAGGATTGGAAGAGAAGAGGGCATTTAAAAGATAGACGTGAATTCAGACTGAAAAATGGATAGAAAAAGATAGACATTGATAGATGATGACAATGATATAGAGATAAACGTAAACTTAGATTGAAAAAGGGATAGAAAAATATTGACGTGGATAGATAAAGGATTGGATGAGATAGAAAAGAGGGGATTGTTAATGATAGACGGAAATTTAGATTGACGTTGATAAACGTAGCATAGGATGAGATAAAGAAGAGCAGATTTAAAGAGATAGACGGAAATTTAGATTGACAAAGAGATAGAAAAATATTGACGTGGATAGATAAAGGATTGGATGAGATAAAGAAAAGGAGACCGAGAAAGAAAGACCGGAATTTTGACTGACAGTGAGAGAGAAAAAGATTGACGTGGATAGAATGAGATACATTTTCTCTATCTATCAGCTTCTCCATCAAAATTATAATATTATATTATTAATTACCGCACAAAGTATATGCGAGTATTATAATATCTGAATGAATCTAAGATTCTTTGAATCCTTCGAAACACGAGTGCCTCAAGATTTGAGAATGTATACATTTTTCGTAGCAAATTCCACATTCTATTTCGGAATTCTGAGTTTAGGAAAAAAATTATTCTAATACATCAGTTATTATTAAAATATATTTTATAAGTGCTCCCAAAACTGTGTAAACTACTGTTGGAAAATTCAAAATGGAAATATATTTGATAAGTTCTTCCAAAATTGTCTAAGCTGCAATTGGAAAATTGAAAATTAAAATATATTTTATCTTATTTATTTATACACTTACATTATTTGTCATTTGCTATAAGATCTGTCACAAACTTGTAAACATTTGAAACCTGGCGCCGAAAACTCTTAGTTACCAAAAGTAAGAAAAGTAACTAGATGTCTGGTCAAATAACTGTCCGGAGTTAAATATCCGCTACGTGTGAATTCAGCCAATCTTCACCATTACGAAGGTAGCTCTGGTTTTCGTTTTGATGTAGGACAACGTCCTTATAGAGTAGGGGTAAAGTATGGTTACATCATTGGAGTGGTCGATAGTATGGGACGTTTGCGTCCTTTTATAATTTATGATCTTGTAGAGAAAGAATGGGTTTCAAGTGAAAGTAAACGTAAATAATCACATGAAAATTGAACCAGTATTAGATGTATTTACGGATCAATTTATAAGAAAGCAGTACCACCACCCCTTCGGGTCAGAAGACCTTGCTCATATAGCCCCAGCCACCTGCCATCCGCCGCCCAGTATTGATTCAACTTCGGCTAAGGCCTGATCCAGTTTTGGCCCAGTCCTGGTCCAATTCTTGTTATTATATTCAAAACTTTTACACAAATACCTTTCTTTAAAAAATAAAGGATTTTATATTGAATAAGTAATTGGTCATTTTTCTTCCTTTTTCCAATTCCTTATTCTTCCTAATAATGAATTATGTGCAGCTTTTTTAAGCACATCATTTTTCTTCTGGGCACGCTGCCCATCTCTTTTTTCTTTAATTTAATTCGTTTTTAAATGGAAAACTAGTTCCTCGTAGAATATGAATATTTGAATTATTTTCGGGATAGAAACGTAGACTTTGTGGAATAAACAAGCTGTTAGAAAACTGTTTTACACCCGTGTTTACGTGGTCGATTCCAAATTGACATTTTTGAAAATAAATTGAATAAGCTCAAGTTAAAAATGTGGTATCTAAGCAATTGGTAATTGATTATTTCAAAATTTCAAAAAGGGAAATTCTATTTAAAATATGCTGAAGGCATAATAAAGTAAAATTCTGGTAGAGTTTTTCCTAAATGGACAATTTGAAATGACAACAGGCAATAACGGGACATCTAATGAAACAACAACCTGATACATAACATAACATTTGATATATGCATTAACTTTATTCTTAAGTTTAGTAAATTAAAAAAGAAGGCTTTTGAAAATTTTTCTAAATTTTCTAAACTAAGAGGGCTGGCTTAGATTTTTTAATTTCATTTTGTGTGCAATAATTTTTGAGCAAATAAAGTGACAAAGTTAGCATTTCCAAGAATATGATTTGTTATCTTTAAAAAAAAATTCCGAAATAAGCTCACTATTGGTGGTTATTATTACTGCATCTGAGATCATAGAATATAAATAATAATTAATTTGATAATATTAATAATTAATAATAATTAACTGATAACTAATTTTTCTCGGAAATTCAACTATTGGCTAACAAATTCAGTTTTTTTTTCTTATTGAATTATTTGGTCAAATATTGAACATAATTCTGACGGTTTCCAAGATTTTTTTTTATTATTTCTTGAATCATGATCTTACGTGTTAGACGAGGACTTTCTTTCAAAGCTGTAATAACGCAATCATTATAAATTTTGCACAGAAACTCTGCAAATATCTAACAATTACGTTATCTCCTCCTGTGATTTCCATTTTTTAGTTACTCAAGATTTACTCTAATTTTTGAATTGTCTTGTTATTGAGTGAGCATCAGCGACATACAATTAATATGAAGCAATCATATCTTCGCCAACAGGCTTTTATTTTATAAGCTGTTTTTGTTAAAAATAATAATAATTTCTCTTGGAACCTTTCTTACTTAATATTTTTAACAAGTCAACAAAATTAAAAATCCATTTATGCAAAATTATATTATAAACTTAAATTGAAGGAATTATAATAAAACATTATAATGAAGATATGGAAACGTTAATATCGGTATAAGTAGATTAGTATTTTTTCTTTTCTGTAGATTATAGAAAGACAGCTTTTAAAACAGAGCTTCTTTGGCAATTTCAAAAAATATATCCCCAAAATTATTCCACATTTTTAAGTTTATCATTGCTTATTCTGCAGATAACTTTTTTTATTGTTTAATAAATTAGCCCTTATGTAAGACAGCAACTATTTTTAAAAATGTTTACTTTTTTCTAGTTGAGGTAGATCAAAATTTCCAAATAAGTGATTTTATTTTATGATGAAGTTTATTTCTGAATGTGTCTAAACATTATTGATAAAAGAGGTCATTTTAATTGTAAATGATTTTTCAATATTTCGAAACAGTTATGTCATTAGAATTTAAAAAAAAAGCATAAAATATCGTAATTTGTAAACTTTTCACACACATAATTTTTTTGTCTCTGTAGGATTAAAAAAATGTATACGAAAACTTTGAATTATTTCAGTAGATGTATTTTTTAATGTAACTTTTTGAAGATTTTGCAAGAAGAAGATTTCTGAGAATTCTGAAAGAGTTCAAAATATTAAAAAATTTTCTTTAAATTCCTGGGAAAATTTCAAGTAATTTTTTTTTTGGACTATCATTTTCTAATGAATATTCAAAAAGATTATAAAATATTTCAAAAGATTAATAAAATAAAAAAAATTATCTTGAAGATTTTAAGGAAATGAGGAAATTTGGGAATGCTTAATATTATTCCTGGAATTTTGTACAATGTTTTATCTACAACTTTGAATGATTCTAAAGTCAAGAAAAAATTAAAGTCTTGGCAGAGATAACGTTGGATCGACAATAATAGATTTCTTTACCAAGTATTTCCTATTTAAGATCGTAGTGGTAAACATGTTATTGAACAAACTATGTAATATATAACAAAGGGTACCACATTTTGGCCGGTTCTTTACATTTTTTAATTATTTCTTTAGAAATTATTATATGAAGTCCAATTTGCTCCTATTTGCCATGCACCAGTTTGAACGTGACAAATTAGATTTTGTTATACTTTGCGGTTTTAAAATTCGAAAAATGAACCAATCTTGATGAAATCGCTCCTAGCTCATTGAAAAGTATGTTTTGTTAGTGTATAGTTTGTATTACTAGTATATTACATCACAAGTAGATTATGGTTTTGCAAACATGAGCTCCACGTGAGGACCTGTCTAATCCTACGAGTGATCTACGATATTTTATTTGAAATCAGCATGTCATAAGACTGTAAGGCCCTCTGAGAAAAGAGTCGTGATGTTTATAATATTTTTGGTCGTAAAAACAGACGACTGACGTGACAGCCACCTGCTTGGCTGTGGTTGGTTATCTCTATGGCGCGAAATTTGAAAATGGTTCAGTCCGAGCTCGAGTGCCATCTGGTGTCATTATTCTTCCCAGCAGTAAAATTGGATTACTCTCAATATTACAGTGCGGCGGTGTTCGGAACTAATTATATTATAGCAGGTTTTGTACCACTCACTTTTCAGAGGACGTTACAGGCTCATAACACGGTGATTGCAAATAAAAAATGTTATGACTCGCAGTAGAACCGCGGTAAATCACACCTATGGCCAGGTATGGCGAGCATGAAATAGGGGGCCAAAGGGAACGACGCAATCACGACAGACCGTTGAAGACCTCGTGTGTCTCGAGGAAACGAAGTGACCCTATGGTACAGTCACTGCAGCTCCCTCTTAAGGTCGTCATACCTCTCTGCTCTTCCTCTGGCACTTTTTCCACTGGCGCTGATGTTGTACCCTCGTGAAGAAAAAGACCAACTTAAGATCGCAGTATAGGCAGGTATATTCTTGTCCCTGCAGTTTTATCCCCGAATATCCCATCATTATTAGGCTCATCACGAGTCATAGATTGTAAAGGGGGCGCTCTTTCTTGTAAGTTTCAACAGAAAGAGATGAGATGGAGGGAGGGACAGAGTTCCATAAATTTTAGGTATAGCTAGTCTGTTGATACAGACAGCTATCCTTATTTAGGAGTGTTAGTTATATAAAGACGGACTGGCGTGGGGTAGCGAAGAGATCACATTGAGTAATGTCAAAGTCGACGAACAAGACACCAGAATATGTATCACTATGATTATGAAAATCCTCTAAATACCTGTTGTTGAACTAAATCCAAAACTAAGAGTCCTTAAAAAAAAAGGTTCATACAAATTTCAATGGAAGCCGGATATGAACTGACACCTCGTCTATCTATCAAAAGTGCATCAATGAATTCAGCCATCCCAGCAGGCACTCCTTTTGAACCCAAAAAAGGTTTTGGGTTTTTTCAGAAAATTGGCACAGGTGTAGCCTCCGGGAGGTACGACCACGATCGTTCACCGGACGATCGATCCCGACGCAACTGGAGGTGATACGTTGTCCGACTCGTCACTCCCTGCAACACCAGGATTTGATCGAGTCGGGAAATCACTGAACAGACACTTAAAGCACTGAAGGTGACGTTAACTTTAACTGACGGATTTAACTGCCCGATCCGGGCACAAGAAGCACTTGGCATTGAACCGACGCAACACCCGGTGACCGGCCACACTCGCCTACACCTTGATGAATACTGAAAAGCCAGAAAAAGGGTAAAAAACCTCAACAGGGACCTTCACACCACCAATCGACTCCCCACTCCCACCAAAGGGAAAGCGCCTGAAACTCATAGAACAGAGAGAGACCTTCAAGCAGAAAGAGCATGGGGCGAAAACCATTTGATTAACAATTAAACCTTGAAGGTCACTCAACCAAGAATAACAATATCAAAATAAATTATTAACAAAGAGAGAGAGACGTGTCTATTTCAATGCCCTAAAATTGATGCAGGTGTAGGCTGAAAGGTAAACGACCAGAAAAAGACCAAACGTGGTTTGAAACTGGTCCTAATGTAATCTTAAGTTGGTCTTTCTTTTCACGAGGGTAGCCATTCGTTTCTCGAAGTCCTGAAAACGATGTGAGACATTGAGTGTGCGATGGTAACTGGTGTCCAAAAATCGTAGTTTCAGAAAATTTGGCACCTCTCGTTTTAGAAAATTGACTTATCATCTTCGGAGCGTTCGGCAGAACAGGATTGCGGTGAACACCGTAAGAGCGACAAAGATGGTAGCAAACCACTCTTAGGGCCATATCATATCTGTAGAGATACATTGATCACGCGTGCCACAGTAAAAAAAATGTTCAAAATGATACAGAAATCAATATCATTTTGATATGCAACAGAAATGATACCGAAATCAAGAGCATTTTGATCGACCAGAATGAATGATCGACTTTTGAGATCATAATGACCTGATGCGGGATCATGTATCAAGTCAAACCAAGATGGCTGACGTTCTTATTGAACTCATATGCATGCTTTTTATGGTTTCTGATCATGCAGTGTACTTGAAAAGTTAAAAAAATTAACGGAATCTGATATGAGAAAATGTCACCTGTTAAGTGTAGTTGTCACTTGCGTGCGGTAAGATAAAATTTTTAGGTTATGTCGTTATGACATCAGCGCCAAAAATAGGCGGCCATTTTGTTTAGTCTGACAAATTATCCGAAAAAGATGATCAAGGTGATCCGAATGGACAGATCATTATGATCTCGAGAGTCAAATGATCGTTGGAGCAAAATGCTCTGCAACAAAATTGATCCTTTTTTTTTACTGAGTGGGACACTTGGATAATCGACGGAAACTGAACAAATCATTGTTCGTGTAGACCGGTCACTTAAATGCCTTTACATTTTTTTATATTGTTTTTGGCTAATTTACATATTATCTTCTCATTTATACAAAAAAATTAAGTAAATTGTACGGCAGAGATACTCAGAGTGTGCATGAAACTTTTTGCACCTATCGCTCGGAAATTCTTGACGAGAAATACGGTTGCGGTATACTGAGGTGGAAATGACACTGTTCTGGCGCGCGAAAAAATAGCTCTACTTTCTCTACTTGAGGTTTTAGAAGTGAAGCACCTACGTGGAGTAATGTACTTTCCTCACTTCGGATATTAAAATTCAGGCCAAGGGTCTCGGCTGCCTTCTCCACGGCTTTGTAAAGAAACGCTTCTTTACCTATCCTCTCGTGTTCTCTGACCATTTTTAGAAGAGTATCTCTTCCATTTTCAATTATGTAAGCTGTACCCAGAACAATTTGGTTGTGAAGACATTAGGGATTCAGAAGGCCACATCCGCCTTGACGACGTGGTCACGGTTTCCAATTCAAAATAATTCGATTTGTGACGATTTCAAATTACAAAAATAATTTGTGTACGCAGTTAAAGATGGAGATTTTATTACGAGAACGTAAAAATCAATAAGATTACGGATATTGGAACCTTTACGTACTATAACATGAAGAAGAGAAGCCTCGAGTAATTCCGTGCCTGAAGGGCTGCAATTGTTTCTCCTCAACTTCTTGCGAACCGTGCCAGGTTTCAAAAGTTGTGGCAGATATTGTGCTATGACAGTATCTGTAAGTACAGCGTTCAAGGGCATGTTGTGAAATATATTTATGACGAGCATCATTTCATTACTTTTACATACAACAGATTTAAAAGCAAATTTAATTAATTGGAACAGTCTGAAAAGTTAATTACTAAGATTGAATTGTTAAAGATCGAGTTGTTGAAAATTAAGCCAATGACGTATTTGGTAAATAAACCATTTGAATTCATATTCTAAACATCGCGAACTTCACATACCGTTCACTTCATCAACTTCTGGTACTAGGTCTTCATTTGTGACACCAATTTTCAGAATCGCAAGTGATAAGTATTCCCATATGGCGTACAGTGTATGCTTCTTGGAAAAGTGCTTCTTATCGAAGTCAAGTAAAAGCAATTTATATCCGAATTGCACATTCGAAGCAGGGTGCTATCTCATATAATCACAGATTGAACGATTTTGCAGGTAGGAATGTCTTTCTGTGATGGTAAGTTGCCAATTGTTTTTATGATCGACAAAAGTACCAACCTTACTTTCCAGGTACTGATAATCTGTTCCAGATGCTTCATTCGGTTGAAAGATAGAATCTGAAATAAACATAAGGAATAAATAAATATTTCTTCAATTATTATTTCATGCCGAGATACATCCATATTGATTAGAAAACGTACCTTGAACTTCTTCAATATTCTCTTTATCGTTGACTTCCTTGAATGCGCCGAATTTTCTTTGGATAGCGTGGTATCTGAACCATAATTTGCCAACATCCGGAGTTTTATTCGGGTTTTTTGTTTTGGGTTCACCGGCCACGAAATAAACCGATGTTCTTTCATTCGGATAGGCTTGGACGATTTCAACAGCGGCTTCCAAAATCGTCTCTTTTCTAATCCTGCAAACATATTATCACGCCCGAAAAATATGATTTATCCTGTTCGAAATTTCCTTTCAAAATGTGTTCGGGTAAAACTTACACATTTTTATAAGAGTAATTCTTGAACAGGAAATCGACGATAGAATGAACTAAGTGCTTCCTTGACTTGGGCCTAAGTTATCACCTGACTTGGCCATCTGATCTTTGAAATTCGTTGCGAGTTGCGCTTTGATTCCCTGAAAATAAGTTTCTGTATTGAAAATTGAAAATATTCATTAAGTGCATCCAGAAGAAAAATAATGGATTATTCCACTTACATTTGGAAAGATCAACGTTTGGGGGGCTGGGAATGACCCAGCTGAACTGTTATCGAATCTAAATGTAGCCGGGCTGATCTTTTTGATGGAACTGCATGCGCATCCACTGAATGAACCGAATTTATATGTAAAAAAAGCTGACCGTCTTCACTCACTGTTGTATCAATCCCTGTTATAAAACATAATTGTTACCTCTACAAATGATATAAATGGCTATTAAACATAATTTATTACGAACTGCACAATTTTAATAGTTTATTTAATGCTTACACTAATTGGGATTAATAGAGCTGATGCGAAGAGAGCGTTGAGTATATCTCCCTGAAAGATTAGACGAATCTGATGTTAAAGGAACCAAAGTAGGCACCTTTGAGGTGGCCGATGGGGCTGAACTAGGCCTCGAAATATCTGAGGAAGAAGCTGCGGATCCTTTCTCAATCTTGAAAGAGGTTTATAATTTAAAAAAAATTAAAATTTCTTATTTTTTTAAATCTTATTGATTAAAATTTGAATCCTTGGCAATTATTTCATCTAAAAATGAGAAGCACAGGCTGTCTACTAATTTTAATCCACCAAATTCCTGAAGCACAGAGCACAATTTTGGAAATGTCATAGTTTCTGAATAGTTTTATTTTCATATTTATTGCAATTTCAAACAGTAAAACTTCAAATTTATTCTTCTCGTTACCAGGAATTATAAAAAATATCAGATCTTCGAGAACTTTAATGTGATTTCTGGTTCGAAATTGTATTCCCGTGGTTACTTCCCGGGTTTATTTCAGTTTCCGGTTAGTAGACACCCTGGAAGCATTAAGTTGTAAATGGCGCTTTTTTCATGGCTTAATTCACATGGATGTATGGATGGATTCATGAATGAATTGATGCATGGATAGATGGATGCATGGATGGATAAATGGATGGATGGATGGATGGATGGATGGACGGACGGATGGATGGATGGATTAGTTGGTGAATGTTTCGGTGGAGGGATGGATTTTTGGATTACCTTTGATGTATTTATTTTGATGTTTGTGATCTGGTAACTTTTCTTCGCTTCGAATTTATCGAATAACCCGTTTGTGCTTTCATGGTGCAATCCTTCTCTGGTGGTTCTTCTTCTTCGCTTGAACTCTCCTCTTCCTCAGTTTGCAACAGTTTGCAGATGTCGACTTCGACTTCTTCCTCTTCTACCTCTTCCTCGGATTTGCTCAAAATCTCAGCAACCTTTGCGCAGTCTTGCCCGTTGTGATTCATACAAATGATAGTACATTTCAGCCCAGTCTTCCTGCAACCACATGGTGAGCAGCATCCTTTTCTGCACTAGCAGAACAGGAATTTGACCTTCTTCTGGAAATACAACCATTTGGTTGAGAAGTCATCTTTCTTGGCTGAAAATTAATCTTTCTGTGTTCAAAATTAAACTTTTTTCTGAATGTCAAATTTTGCACTTCAGTTCTATGATATCAAAGAACAAAAAGGGAAGCGCTGATATCGAAAGACAGGCTTCATTAATTTTTGCCCCTGTATAATTTAATGTTATGCTATGTATACAGGATGTCCCAAATTTCTGCCAACACAAGCAACTGTCCAGATAAAATACTATTCAAATGAGTCAAGGTAATTCTTGAAGTAACTTCCAACGAGGAATTCAACGGTGACCTTTATTTTGATCTTGACGATAACCTTCAAGGGAACTGAGAGAGCGAAAAATGTTACGTCCACATATGACCTTGACCAATGAAAAATTTGAACTGGAAGGTCATGGCAAGGTCAAACTACGTACAGCAGGATGACTTGACTGGCATGCATTTTTGGAGGAAATTTCCTGGTGAAGATCCTGGTCAAAGTCAAGGTTAAGGTCACCAATCGATCGGGGGCCAAACATGCTACAACTGTCAAGTTTTTGATTGGTCAAGGACATATCTGGATGATTATGATTGTTTTAAGTTTTTTTTAGTTTATTTTTTGTAACATTGACATCAGAAAGCTACATTGTGGTTGAATACTTAGCATATCATAACTTAAATTTGTAGGTTTTCCACGAGGTTATGTTCTTGAAGAACTTAGGCATCTTTTCTCCTCAGCGGACGAACAGGTTATTTTACTCGCATTTACGCTGGCCGGCTGAAAGTAAAAATATATTTAATCACCCAATGCCAGTATTATGAAACTCCATTTCAAACGATGCTCAAATTATGATAATCCCATTTCACTTTATCAAAAATGTCTCTATTGTAGTGAAATAATCTGCACTCTGTTATATTGTGGCCTCTTATGGAATTTCGACTCTACAGTAGAAGTCCGATAAGTTTCTCATTTCGGGGCTGTAGGGGCGGAAAATTCCAGGAATTTCGAACTTATCGGATGCCCCCTCCAGTAGCACGATATTAGGTGCGCGCATGCGTCAGAATGATGCGCAAATCATAAGCAAAATAGCACACGTAGTGGGAGAACCCCAATTAGTGTGCGTGCCGTGCGTGTGATGACGTTTAAAGGGGAGTGTACACTTATCGGACGGCAACTTATCGGACTTGTACTGTACTTGCATTTCTTCATTAGAGGAGTACAGATCAACAAATTCAAATCCGACTAGAAGTGAAACTTTTAGAATTCGTTACACGCTTGCCGTAAAAATTCACCCAACAATGTTCTCTTGAAAACTTCAACTTATCAAGAGTGTGATACTTGTGGTTCCTGTTGATCTGCACTACTCTTATGAGAAATTAAAGTAGAGCCAAAAAGCTGCAAAAAACCACAATAAAGAAGAATTCAATTAAAAATATAAAATACAAGACAAAAGCGTTCATTACGGGCTGTTCAAAAACTACGTCAAACTAGTTAGGACACTTTTTCCACCCCTTAACTACTTCATTACAGATCATGCAAAGTCCAAAATGCTTTCAAGCCAGGGGAAAAATGGAGATTTTCCATGAGAATAGAGGAATCATAGGGGAATAATTTGTTTTAAAAAGAGTTAATATATAGGTGTCATACTGAATTCAATATGAAACGCTCAGGTTTAATTTTCTACTTAAAGATATGAATTTTCAAAGAAGAAGTTTAGTTTTCAAGCTAAAAAGTTGACAGTTTTAGAAAACAGTCGACCACTAAATCCGAAAAGATGGGTTTCCAATAAAGAATTATGATTTTTCAACCTAATAGTTAAATTTTCAACAAAAGTAAAAATTAAGTTTAGAATAAATAGTTTTATTTGCTACTAAATAGACGAATCACATAGCATAGCATAGTTGAAATTTCGATCTACAAAGATGATCTTTAAAACAAATAGTTGAATTTTCAATCCAAGAGAACGAATTTTCAACATAAAAAGGCGAGTGCTCAAGAAAAGATAAAATAAAACATTTGATACATAAACAAAAAAAAATTTAATTTTAAATTTCAAACAATGAAATTTAACCAAAAAAATTTTAAATGAAAACCTTTGAAATCAGCCAAGCAAGACGAATTAAAAAAAAGTTGCATCCGCTACCAGAAAAGATTGATATTTAATTGAACATTTGTATTTTTGCAATTTTCCGTTGAAAAGTTCAATTTTCAACAAAAAATAGCGTAGTTCAATTTTTGGTTCAAAATCATGATTTTCAGCCAAAAAAGAACTATTTTCTGAGAAAATGGTTTAATCTTCAACAAAGAAAAGAGTGTTCAACAAAGTATTTTAACCTTTAACTAAGCAGTTGAATTTTCAAAAAAAGATGAATTCTCAATCAAATATTTAATGCTTGAATTTTCAACTAAAAACGACTAATATTCCCTTTTCCAAAATTCTATCATTTAAAGTTTGACTTAGAAAGTCAATTTGCAGCAAAAGCAACGAATTCGAAGAAAATGGTTAAATCTTGAACCAAACAGTAGAATTTTTAGAAAACACGCCGTGCCACATGCTGCAAGTCTCTCTGCGGCAAGTCACGCCTGAGGCATATCAAATATACGGCATGTCACATTTTCGGCATGTCACATTTGCGGCTTGTCACATCTGCGGCATCTCACAACTGCGGAATGTTTATCTAGCGGCTTCTCTCCCGCGCGGCATTTCTCACAGTCAAATTGACATTTTTGCGGCATTTCTCATCGCACCCCTGTGACTGGCCCGAGAAATAATGTTTTCAAACCCCTACCCCTTTTCCAGTGTCTCATGGGAAGGCACCTCTGTGACTGGTCACAGAAATAATATTGGTGGAATCACTTACCACTGGTGAGAGATGCTGCTAGGTATAGATGCCGCAGTTGTGACATTCCGCAGATGAGACTTGTAGCAGATGTGACATGCCGTAGATGTGACATACCGTAGATGTGATATGCCGCGGATGTGACAAACCGAAGATGTGACATGCCGCAGATGTGACATGCTGCAGGTGTGACTTCTCGCAGAGACTTGCCGTATGTGACATGATATGGAGCTGAATTTTTATCCAAAAGAGATGAATTCTGAAGAAGACTTTCTATTCACGAATGTTTAGACGATATAAAAATTGCATTTTACCCACTGCATTTGAACAAAATGAAGTCAATCATATACATGCATTTATGACATACCACATTGAAATTAAAACAAGATAAAAAAATCGGCTTGTAAAAATCGCACCACCTCCTTCACTACCTTTGGCAGGAGTCACGAAATCAATAATGGCCTTTCTGGAACACCACCTTTGGCGCGAAGAGTCACTATATGTACATTATCGTCAGATCCTGGATGCAGATCGGTGATGAGAATCACTGATCTGCTAGGTCGATGCTATCATCGATGAAAGCTAGGTCAACAATCTCCATCGATAGACAGTATGATCTCCATTTGGATCGGGATTGAAGTACCTTCAGGTAATCAGATGACTACCGGTGCCAAAAAATGCTGCTGCATTTGCTGCACAAGCTGCCGACGAGTTAAGCGAGTGACAAGCATCTCAAGCAAATTTGGCTCCGATACGTTGTTGAGAGACACTCCGATTAAAAAATGTCCTGTAGTGAGTGCGCTGAGGTCTTCAGGGTCATGGCTTGTAGAGCACGAGATTTAAACAAGCCTCTGCTTGAGAATGAAAGGTGCTCATTTCCTCGAAGGTCAATGTTTTATCCCCGAGAACTCGTCGAATTTAGTGCTTAGAACGCTTTAGAGCTGCTTCCCAAAGTAGCCAAAATGAGGTGCACATGGTGGATTAAATCTCCACTTAGTGCCAACGGCAGTAAGTACTGAAGCGACGAGTTTTGATTGTTTTGAGGCTGATGTGAGCATGGCTCGAAAGTTGGCGTCAGCACCAGTGAAGATGGTGCCTTAGTCACTGGATAAAGTTATGCGTATTACGCGACGAGATACAAATCCAGTACAGGCCGATAGGAAACGATTCGCAGTATAGTCGGAAACTACTTCCAAATGCACAGCACGGGTAGACCAGCAAGAACACGGCAATATAACCATTACAAGATTTATAGCCGCTACCCTTAGCTGTACGAAGGCAAACAGGTCCAGCATAATTCACACCAGTATGTAGAAATGGTCTACTTGGACTTGAACGAATCGCTAGAAGACCTCCCATCAGTTGCTGAGAGGAGGCGGCTCTCTGATGAAGACATGGCAGACAGCAATTGATAAAAGTTTTGAAGACAGATCAACCTTTTAGAATCCGGTACTGCTGTCTTATGTTTCCGAGGGAGAGAGGAACACCGCCATGAAGACGTCGGGGATGGTACACGCCAAGTAGTTTCATAACCGTACGAGTGGATTCTGAAACAAGGATAAGAGTGTGTTTCTCGTCTGGATTCAGAATAGAGTTTTTCAAACTACTTCCGACTCGTAGCAGCTGTGTGGCATCAAGATAAGGTGTTAATGAAACCAATTTATTCTTCGGAGAGGTCTTCTTTCCTTGATTTCAGCTCCGAAATGAGGATGTTGTTCATGTCGGATCCAGGCAGCGTTTGCAGAATAAAGTTCTAAGGGTGTCAACACTGGCATCATCGAGTCTGATGGATGACGACGATAAAGCAGGAACCCCAGTATTCAAGCTGGAGTTCGTAGAAGCTTCTCTAATGTAGAAAAGCAATGGAGAAGGTCCCAGAATATTGGAGCGATTATGTCTGTATTGATTTGCACCTTTCGTTCCTCCATATCCACTTTATTCTTTTTCCTTGACGGTGCTCGGACTGGCTAGGTGGACGATGACTTCAACAAACCTGAGCCTTTCCACCAAAGTGAAAAGAAGCTACGTTCTTGGCGGGAATACCTCGCGGTGCACAGTCGGCTGGATTACTCGCTGATGGTACATAATGCCATTATGCTAAAGGAAGCGTCGTTTGAATTACAGACGCCTGATTCGCTATGAAGGTCGTCCATCTCGTTGGATGTCCTCTAATGCAGTCAGGAGTATCAATTGAATCGCTCGATAAATGTACAGGAACACCTAACTTGAATGTCTGTTGCACATACTGCATTACGTGAACCAATCGAACTGCTCCACATAGATCAAGTCGCGGTAAGATCGACTGCTTGACGGAAGCTACCTTAGATTTTGAAGTCACGAGTAACAGATCAGATTCCTCAGAAGCCGATCTGACAAGAAGCAGCAGCGTAAGCTTCTTTCGAGGCATCGCAGAATCCGTGTAGTTCGTAGGAACCAGAAGGCGAACGAAATTCGATCCAGCGAGTTATCTTAATCCCTGAAAAATATCAAAGATTTTCTCGATATTCAAGCCATCGATTGTGATCATTTTTTGATGGAGGATCGCCTCAAGAAATCCTTGTCAGCAGACCATTGAGCATACTGTTGAGAAGGAAGGGACTTGGGTTTCGATGAAGCCTGATGTCCTTCTGTTATTTTCTTTAGTAATTCAGGATCATTGGACATCCACTTTCGAAGGGCGAAAACTCCCACTTTGAATAAATGATGTAACTGATTCTGAAGAAGTATGGTTCCGTCTAAGGTATCTGCACGTGTAAGTACATTATAGACGTACTTCCCCTAATGAATTGCTTTAGAGGCAAGAGGGAACTGTTGCCCTTTATCAATTTCGAGGTGCTACAGACATCGAAGAGCGAGAAAGGGTACATACGCTAATCTATATATGACCGATGTAAGACGAAAAGTTCCGAATGGGCCTTCGGATGATTTTCTCCAGAGGATCAGTTGAAGATCTTGGTTATATCGATGCACCTGAATCTATCTGAAAATCCTCTAGACATTATTACACACAACGATGATATGGAGTCTCCAATGCAGTATAATATCCATCAAGTTGGTTAAAATAAGGCTCGAAAAGAGTCATGTCACGCATGAGGTGACACTCCTGCCGATGCAAATTTCTAAGAGCTGGACGATATGAGTTTCTGAATGACTGCAAATTACGCTTCAGCGGAAGCAAACCGCGTATCTTCCCTCCTGAGGTGTGCGAAAATTATTAGCAACGAAAAAATAGGTCTCCTGAGCAAAAGGGGTC
This sequence comes from Andricus quercusramuli, assembly GCA_932178445.1. Lineage (NCBI taxonomy): Eukaryota > Metazoa > Arthropoda > Insecta > Hymenoptera > Cynipidae > Andricus > Andricus quercusramuli. The sequence continues at coordinate 396,664 of CAKNXH010000212.1, read as the reverse complement.
TTAGCAGTTAATTTAGGAATAATAGGGAGGAGTAAATACGAATACGCATCTGCTCCTATGATCACCTCGATCACCATATTGCTCCCGAAGTCTGGGTCTGCAAGACGCAATCCAGTAATGTGAGGCTATTCTTCAGTATCCCTTTGAAAATGGGGGAGATATTTAGTTAAAGGTGGAAGCGCGAGCGCATCTATATGATATTCAAAATCAGATATAAAGTATGGTGATAAAATTCATGATATGGCACAATTTGTCTTGGACACACGTTTTTTTATCTGAAGTTAGAAGGCCTGAATGACAACTTGAGTGAGACAGCCTGATACGTTGTGCGAGAAATTCTGAAACAAGCGAAACTTCAGAACCGATATCAAGAAGAGCGCGCACTGAGCCTTAGCCCAAGGTCGAGTCACGTGATGTGCAGACAGATGATGTATCATCGATGACTGGGATTTCTCTTCTTCATTCGTTGATGATTCTTCAATATGGTTAATTGCCGATGTTTCCTGATGAAGCATGGTGTGATGTTTCTTGTCGCATATATACGACACTTTCTTGATGACGAACACACATTTCCTAAGTGCTGACGTGGACAATTGTAGCATAGTTTTTTCTGTGAAGCCACTTCTTTCATTGGATTGCATTTAATGCTTGGAATTGTGGGCAGTGCATTAAGAAATGCTGCTGTACACGACCTTGATAATCGATTTAGTCAGCAGTGACATGTGATGTAGCGACTGAGCCCTTCGTTGAACCACGATAACCCCTGTTCTGTATCGATGCTTGAGAGTTCACGTATAACCTTGAGATAGAGAAATCTTCAGATGCTGAAGATGAAGCTCCAGCTTCTGTTGAATTTCCTTCAAGAATATCCAACATACGAACTTTCTCGCTGAGAAATGTACGCAAGAATTGATAAGAAGGAGGCATGGATCATCGCCAAGTGACGTTTTCTTTTCACGTTGGGTCTGATGATCTGAGTAATTGGTCAAAAAGAAAACTGAGGGGAGATGAGCAGTCAATCGAACAATCCAGCGCCTTAAGAGCTTCCAAATTTTCTATCGCCGAATTCTTTTTCGAAAAGGAGTAAATAGAGGAACAGGCGAAAGAGTGTAAAATAAAATCATTATCTTCTATTCTCTCAAACATTTCAAAAAATTATTTTTCACGTTCATATTTTCAATTTTTTATGTCACAGTCTGCGATAACACCTCCCGCTTTCACCAAGGAAGTGTGACTTAATTTTCGAACGGTTCCTTAAGTAATTCTTAATAATAATTTATTGACTTACTTCCTTGTTCTGGCGCGCAGTTTGCATTGTTGCAATTTAAACAGGCGTGGGGGCTATAACATGGTGCACCACAGGCAGCGGCGTTAACAGTCCCAAGGAGAAGAATCAGGCCAATAACAGCAAAGAAGACTATATTTTCAATATTCATTTTAATTTTTAATTTTCAATTTGCAAGCTATACTTGACTGAACCTCTTTTGCTTCGGTCGAAGCTTATATACCGACTCCGTTTCCTCCATGTCTCAGCAAAGCAGGATGTGTATCCCATCAAGAACAAATTTTATCAGTGAAAAACAAATTTTGTCAGTGAAAAACAAATGTTGTCAGTGAAAAACAAATTTTGTCAGTGAAAAACAAACTTAAGTAAACATATCTTTTTGAAATACATAACGGCAAATTACGTCATATTTCCCTCATGGAGGGAAGCTAGCTAATAGAACGAGTACGCATACCGAACACAGCACTGCAATAAAAAAGATAAGAAAGTCTAATACATCGGTAAATCTATGTTAGAAAACAAGAATGTGAACAAATTTTGAAAAACGTTACATTATTCAAGTTTTCCTAAAAAAAGTACACTTAAAAATAATGAAACTTTAATGCATTTGATTTTTTTCTGAAAAAAATAATACTGTTAAGTAAATGAAGATCTTGGTTGAAAGTTGAATTAATTTGTGAAACATTTATTCTATTGGTTGAGGATTCAACCTTCAACTTGAAAATTGAACTGTTTTGTTGGAAATTCTTCTTTTTGGATTAAACACTTTATTATTTTTGTAGAAAATTCAACTATATCGGTAAATATTCATATTTGAAAATTCAACTATTTTTGTTTTGAAATTAAAATTTTTGATTGAAATATCAACTTTTACATTTTTGTATATGAATTCACCTTTTTGGTTAAATTTCACTGTTTTTTATTTAAAATTGAAATCTTTTTTTGGTATGTAAATGAACTTAAATATTTTTTATGTAACGCAGGCGTGATTTGCGCGTTTTATCAGCGCCTTTTTAGTTCTGGAAGTAGCCCTTCGCACAACATGAGTGAATGCGCATGCGCACAGTACAATAATGAGCCCATAATACTTCTAGGATTATTATGGGCCCATTATTGTACTGCGCGCATGCGCATTCGCGGTCGAACGTGTACGATCATCGCCCCGTTAAACTAACCTTAAATTTCAAAAGTGATAAACTTGTAAATCATACCTCGTATGAGTAATAATTAAATAATAAGATAATACATATCTCAATCGAACAAAAGTAATTAATTAATTATTTTTTATTTTATTATTCAAAAATTTCTCAATTTCTAGATTCAGAAATTTTTTTGCGTTAGCAATTTCATAGTGTCCGATATTTTATAATATCGGCAATTTTATTTCAGGAATTCTCTTATTCAGGAATTTATTTTTGACAATATTTTAATTTCTGCAATTTTCTCATTTCTGCCATTTTTTATATCGAATATTACTCATGAACTGTCTACCGGTAAATGCTGTAATACTAGTAGGTGTCTAATATTTCGACAATGGAATGAAATTGTATCTATCACCATTATTTTTGGTTTCTTGGCAGTTTCTTGTATCTTTTCATTAAAAATGAGGAAAAATGGGATCACCCTGTATATGTATGTATATATGTTAAATATAATAAAGGATTATAGATTATTTTAATTGGAATCAGATCAGTTTGTTCAATTATTAAAATGTTTTCAATATTTACGAAAATTAATTCCAAAAATAGTTTGTTGTTAATTGATTGTTCTTATTTTTGCTAAATTTTCTAAAGCAAACTGTTTTTTAATGACTAACTAACGTAAATGTAAGCAACTAACGATTTCGATCAAGTCAGTGCTTTTATTTTTTTCGAAATGTTTGTTATGTTTTTTCGAAGAATATTATTTTTTTTTATTTCAACAAATTATTAAGTCTCTAAAGATGGAACTAGAATGCTCTTGGGAACAAACGGACCAGGCAGTGATTGCAAAGTCCCTTGGAATATCAAGTGTTGAATGGCATAAGGTTAAGAAATTCTTGAACACCCCGACGAATCCCTCAGTGTGTAGAGACTACCCCCTGTAAGCAGGGCTCTGTACGTTGTATCCTTTATTTCCCTAGCTACTCGTAGGACCAAAATGGGCGACACAAAAAGTAAACCAAACAAAACTAACGATGACTCCGGCAGTGGGCCAACTTCCAACCCACCGCAAGAGCGGGACTGCTCCTCAGGAGCTATCCTGCCAAATACGGTAAATATATCTAACACCCATGACAAAAACCAAGTTGCCGCGGTGGATGAACAGTTGACTGGGCTCTCTGTGATGAGAAGAAACCATAACGGTGCCCATAACAAGAAAGCCAGGATAGCGTTGCTTTCAAGCGGCAGCCACCGCTCCTCCCAAGGTGCCTTGGATATTTCAACATCATCTAGAGCAACTTTTCTTGTTCAATCTACGGACAAGAGGAAGGCGGACTCCGAAGACAGTCGCCTGGTCAGGGAGCTGAAACAGCAGAAGATGGCGGAAACGTAGGACCTTAATTTTTCGCGAGTGGCTAACGATGCCCTGGTAAGAGAGGCCGCTGCGTTGGGTTATCCTATCTAATTCCAAGGTGTTGGACAGGCTGAGCGAGAAAATCTCTTGTAAGATTGACGCCCCACCCCACGAGGGGCGCGCCCCCGAATTCGAGGATATCTTCATCAGTTCGAGGGCATTGTAGTGCATAAACGCAGACTTCTTGTCGCCGGACTGGCGTGTGGAAAGAACACTAGCGTTTAGGCAAGCAACTTGGGACAGAAAAGTTATCATCACATCTCAGGAGCACCTCGTAAATGTTTTTGAGCCAATATGCAAGGTTTCCAAATCAAGGGCTAATATATCCAACATCGAAGACATGTTCAGAGCTCCTGCAGCTAATAAAGACCAACCTAGTTCAAGTATCGTATGCTTCACGCACCCAAAACCAAGAGACGAATTCATTCATTGCTTCTAAGATTGAAAATAAAAAGTCACTAGGATCGCAGAATATTGACCTAAATTTAACAATCGGCAAAGTGCAAGTACCTCGGAAAAGCTTGCATTTTCAGCTAGTCGGCGTGGATAAGAAACATTTCGAATGTATCTTCAAACCTAGTATACATTCCAGATGATATTGATCTTGATCATTTTTAGTCGAACCATCTTGCTGCGAAGTCATCCTCTACTTCGACTTGACGCACAGTCTTGACTGTTCCGGATCCCAGTACCAGCCTAAGCTCGATTCAGAACAGGTCTCCGCCACCAACTTACTATCTACCAGGTTCTTCAGTCGCCGCATCTACAAACCAGCTTCGCCTTTAGACTCTTCGACAGAATGAATCCCTATCTGTGGTAATAAACTTATCAATATTAAGCTCTTTGTTTATCCCAAGCGAAACCGCGCAAGATTTAATTCATTATACTTTCCTCTCTGTAGAGAATTCGAAGTTTCTCTTTGTAAACTCTGGTTCATTCTCTGCCCATATATTTATTGCTGCTCCAATGGTTGCTGATCACAAAACATGTTCTAATAATTTTCTGAAATCTCTAAATATCGCGCATATCAATCTTAGATTTCTCATTCCGAAAATTAGCGATATTTTTGATCTCGTACACCATTACAGTCTCGACGTTGTCGCTATTTCTGCGTCTTGACTTTATAATGATCTATCCAGTGTGCCGATAACTATGAGCGGTCTGATTCGTGCCGATCGTAGAGTCTCGTGGCTCGGAGAGGCGGTGGTGTAGCTCTATACATCTATGATGAACTACGCCTTGAACCTTTAATAAAAAATTCTTCGCTCATCATGAACGATCCTAAAGAGGATATAGCCGTCGATATCTGGGCTGTAACGTTGCAATTTCAAAAAACGGAGCTCGGTGTCGTCATGGTCTACAGAAGCCACAAGTCAAACTCCAACTGGGTCGATGATCTGGAAGAGGCGTTAGCCAGGGTTCGTGGCCTTTCTGATAGTGTAATATGTTTCAGCAACTTTAACATAAATGCGGCTGACACTGATTAACATGCTTTCACGATATGGCTTTCTTTACAGTAAATGTGAATGTTGATGCTGTGTGGGATTATTCCGCGTTGGTAGAAATTACAGAAGAGTAGATTAAAGTGATTTCGATAGGGGGGCAGAGGTGGCAGATTGAGATAGTGTTTTTAATGCCGGCACAGTGGACGACTGTCTTAATTTTCTCTCAGTTCATTTTGAATTTGATTGACACAATCTGCCCGCTCCAAAAATTCATAATCGCGAGACCTAAGCCTCCGTAGTATACTGACTCTGTCAAAAAAATCTCAAGGGCTACGGATAGAGTACGGTACAAATGGCGCTTTAACAAAAAAGATGCAAACCAGGAGAAATATACTATCCTTCGAAACCTGGCTACGGCGTCCATGCGGCATGAAACGTGGGGGTTTCTTTCCTCCATCCCTGAAAGACCTTGTTAAATTCGAACCTGGGAAAGAATTAATTGATCGGGAGTTTGGTCGGGACAGAAGCAATATTCGTGGGGAGACCTTCTTTCCGATCCAAAGGCGATTAACAGTTTCATCCTCGATTGCCTTCCACTAGCATCTCCTTCAGAAATGGTCATTGAAGACATTCGTGCGTCCATCAATTCCAATAGACGAACTCCCTTTTTTTCATGTAGCCCATCTCGCCCAGTTGTATAACGTAGTCAAATCTATTAAAACGACGGACTCTGGATATAACGGTACTAACAGCACTGCAATCCTCTTATGTGACCTTCCATGTCTGCCTTCCCTTCTGAACATCAACACTTCGTTTAGGTCAGTAATATCTCTGTCAGCGTAGAAAGAGGGCATTATCTGCTTATTTCCTAAAATTGCTCGTGCAAATACTTACAAGGACCTGCGCCCAATTACAATCCTTCCATTCCTGTCGAAAATATTGGAGAAAGTGTGCCTGCAATAGTTATCCCCTACATCAAAAGCGACGACATCCTACCGCATCCATGTTACATGTACAGACGAGATAGGGAGAGCCTTGGATTGCTCAGAAATTACTATTATGGCTGTGCTAGACCTCACGTGAGCTTTCGCAACCCTAGACCACAATCTGCTTTCAGTCAGGTTGGAATCCGAGGGTTTCACTGGGAATACCTTGTCCTGGATTGGCAGGTTCATCTCAAATAGGAGCCAGCGAGCCTCGATACCTCGTACCCTTCCCGTCGCGCACTCCCAATCAAGGTCAAACTCCTTCTCTGTTAGGAATTAGTCTCGATTATGCGTACACTAGCTATGGTCCCTGTCTAAGCGTTTCCCTAAAGATAAGGATACAGAGGGAAAATAGTGCCTGCCTCGGATTCTGTTACGGGGTTAGGAAGTTCGATCCCATCTTGCCAGCTCTTCGTGATTCAGGCTGGCTTAAGATGGACCAAAGATGGGTCGCGCAGCTCGGTGTCCTCGCCTTCAAGGTTTTGTCTCCCGGTGGCTAACGGTGTATCTCTGGTTGACCTCTTATCTTTTGTGGAAAACAGACGCACGCGAATATCACTAGCAACAAGATCTGACGGCAGTTCAGTTGTCTCATGAGTACTTACCACTGAAGCAGAAGCTACTTTTCCACGCCAACCGATGCCTTCTTAACAGCCTACAAATTTTGCTGGGGATTTTACCAGACTTAAGGGATTTTGACCATTTCAAATGATTCTAAAGAATATATTGTATCTTAAAGGATTCTGAAGAATTTACTGGTATTAAAAAGAATTTTTCAGAAAATTTAATCTGACAGTTTTGAGGAATTTTAGAAGATATTACAGATTTCATGATTTTATACGGAATTTCGAAGATTTCTAGGGATTCCACAAGATTTAAGAGATTTTGATATTCTCGAAAGATTTTTAAAAATGCAGTGTATTTTGGTATTTTGGTCGTATTTGGTTGAGAATTCATGTATTTTGTTGGAAGGTCGTTTTTTTTTGGTTGAGGATTTATTTATCTTGGAAATGCAATGTTTTCGCTTGAGAGACTAGCAGAAATAAAAACTGATGATAAATTTCAGTACTTCCACGATGTAGTAAAATTATTTTCTTTGAAATATATGGCAGTTTGAGAATAATAAAAACATAAGGAAGGAAAGGAACAACAACAAAAATTCCCGACCATGTAAAATTCACAGAAAAGAAAATATTTGGAATATAAAATTTCCGACTATTTATAATATTATGAAATTTTAAAATACCCGATAATAGATCATTTTCAAAATAAAATTGCCTCCGTTATAAAATATCTGACACAATGATGGAGCTTAATTAAAAATGAAAAATACGAAACATGGATTTTGACCCACTTCTAAATCGGTTTTCATTACACATTACAAAAGAAGGGAAAATTTTATGAAATTTTCAATAATTTTATGGTATTTGTATTTCAAATCGAAAATTTCATCTGGATTTTCCGAAATTTTTCATAAAATTAATCATAAAATATGAATCTGAATTTTTTGAAATCCTTGAAAAATTGGAAATTAGTGATTTTTTACACTTTTTTTCTATTCCTCTCTTTATCCCTTCTTTAAAGAATTCCTCTATTTTCTCTGTTTTCAAAAAACTTCACAAATTTCTCGTTTTTTACTTAAATGGCGGATAATTAGATAGTACCCAATAAAAAAATTTCAATTATTTTTCGTTGAAAGTAGTTTTCTTTTAATTGAAAAGTCTATCAATTATATTTTTGGTTTAGAAATCATCTCTTTTCGATAAAAATTCTAATGGTTCAAGATTGACCTATTTTGTTAAAAATTCGTTCTTCCAGCTCAAAATTAATGTATTTTTTCAACTAAAAATTTGACTATCCTATTTTTGGTTAACCATTGATCGCTTTTAGTTGAAAATTCAACTATTACATTTTTCATTGAGAATTCGTCTTTTTTCCGTTGAAAATTCAACTACTTGGTTAAATGTTCAAATATTTTGTTGAACATTAATTTCATTGATGTAAAATTTACCAATTTCGTTGAAAATTTCTCTCTTTTCAGATCGAAAATTAATATTTTAACTGCAAATTTCAGTATTCTATTTTTGGTTGAACATTGACAATTTTTAGATGAAAATTCAATAATTTAATTTCTCATTGAAAATTCATCTTTTTTAGTTGATATTTCAACTGCTAAGTTAAAAATTGAACTGATTTGTTATACATTAATTTTATTCATTGAAGATTCAACTATTGTGTTGCGAATTGGTTTTTTTGTTTTGTCGAAAATTCATTTTTTCATCGGAAAATTGTACTATTCCATCGTTGTTTTACAATTAATCGTTTTGAGTTAAAAATTCTATTATTTTCATAGCAAAATCAACTAGTGGGTTGAAAGATCCTATTTCCAGGTTGAAAATTCAACTGTTTTCTAGAAAATTTGCCTTTTTGGCTTGAAAATTCAAGATTTGGGTTGAAACTTTTTTCTCCCTTGACTGAATAATCTTTTCTGGTTTCAAATTAAACTTCTTTGTTGAAAATTCATCTCTTCTGTTCACATTTTTTGTTTAGATTCTTTTTATTTTTTAACTGTTTTTGATTTAAAATAAAAATATTGTTTTTTGTTGGAAATTCAACTATAATATTATTTTAGAAATGTTCTTTTTTGATTGAAAATTCAACTACTTGGTTGAAAGATTTTTTGTCATTGTGAAAAAATTCTTTTTTGTTTTTGAAGATTTATCATTTTAGTTAAAAATTTAAATATTTTGTGAAAAATGTATTCATCATTTCAAAAGTTCCACTGTTTTCTTAATAAATTTTAACTACGTGTATTTTTTTCCAAAATTTAACTGTTTTCTTGGACATTCGTCTTTCTAGATTGAAAATTCGACGTTTTGGATTGAAAATTCAACTTTATTTTAAAAAAATGGTCTTTTTGTGTTGAAATTCAATTATGTGGTTAAAAATTCAATTTATTCGTCGAATATTCATCTATTTTGTCAAGAAGTAATTTTTTAAATTGAAAATTTATCTGCTTTGTAGAAAAGTTCTTGGTAGTAAAATTCAGAAAAATATACATATGAAAATTTTTTTTTCTGCATTTATAATCTCACCATTGGAATTTCTAGAACGATCTTATTTATCAGTAGAAGATAAGAATCTTTGTTTCAAAAACAAACTAATAAAAATTATCTTCACTATGGCACATGCCTAGGAGACACGTGTAAATCCGTGCCAAGGTTCGTGTTCAGATATATGGATTTTTTTATTGGCTAACAATAAAAAAATAACAATTTAGAAATCCATTATTAAACAAATTTTGGAATATTGAGTCTGAAACATTTGTGAAATAATAATTAATCATTAATAATTTCTAACTGAAAGCTTTCCTATTCGAACTATTTTAAATTAGGTAAAATTTTTGAAAAAAGGACAATAATATTTCTAGGATTTTATAGAGGTTTTATAGAAAAAAGATTAAATGTACAATAAAAATTTCATTCCAAAAATGGAAATGAAAATAGTTCAATTCACACAAAAAAGACAAATTTTTTACGAAATAGTTGAATCCTTAAACAGAGCAGATTGATTTTTAACTAAACTGTTGCATTTTTAATCAAAACAGGTTAAACTTTTACAAAAAAGACGAATTTTCCACATAAAAGTTGCTATCAAGAAGATGAATTTTTTAGTAGTAGAGAAGAATTTTCAACGAAATAATAACATTTTCATCTTACGAGATGAGGTTTCAATTAAAATGATTTCGATGGTTCTAAAAAAAGAAAAAAAAAAAAATTTAACGAAGCAGTTAAACTGTTAACCAAGCAGTTAAATTTTCATCCAATAAAGAATAATTCCCTACGCGTTTGATGGTTGATATTTCAAGCAGAATATATTTTTATTTTGAATCAAAAGCAGTTGAATTCATCCAAAAAAGAGAAATTTAAAAAAAAACTGGTTAAATCCTCAAAATTTCTCCCTAAATCCTTAAATCCTCCTTAAATTCTAATCAAATAGTTACAGTTTTTAACAAAAAATATTACAATTCTACCAAAAGAGATGAATTTTTTAAACATATTTTAATCTGACTAATTATTTCTAAATTTTTTTTAAACTTTCAAAATTGAAAAAAATGCCTTAAAATCTTTCAGATTTTTTTCGACATTTTTAGGAAACTTTACAGATTTGTTGAAATGTTTGTTAATTTTCCTTCAAAATTGGTTTTCAAAATTGAAAAGCCATTTTTAAATTTCTCAGGAATGTTAAGAAAAGTCATTTATTTACTTGAAAACTTTACAAATTCTTGAAAATAATTTAGAATTAATTATTTCTACGTACAATTAATAATGAGCAATTGTTATTATTTAATTTCAAATATAACGAAATTTTCTTATATTTGAAAAATATTGTAATTTTTGTTGGAAAAAAATTTTATTTTCTGGAAATACTTAAAATTATTGTGAGAGCGATCGTCAGTAACAATGTGTATAAAACATTAATAATTATAATATTTATTAACCATTTCTGTGGAAAATTTTGGAATTAATGGTTTTTAAATTTCGCATTTTTCTTTATCATACCTCATTTTAGTACAAAGTTCATTTTTGAGGGGAAAATTCAACTAGTTTTTTTGAACTAAAAAAATAGCTATTCCATTTTTGGTTGAAAATTTATAATTCGGTAAAAAATCAAATTATGAATTTGGACATTCATCTTTTTGGATGAAAATTCCACTGTTTTAGTAAAGAATTCAAATATTTTGTTAAATTTTAAACTATTTGTTTAAAAAATCAACTACTTGATATAATATTATTAACTTTTTTCATGAAAATTCATAGTGTCGGGTGGAGAAATGAATTTTTTTGCGGATAATTTATGTATTCGAAATTTTGTTGATAATTCGTCTTTCTGGGTAGAGAATTAATTTTTTTTATTAATTTTTTTTTTGAAAATTCATCTTTTTTGCTGTCGATTAAAACACTTCGTTAAAAAGTCGCCCTTTTCGGTTGAATTTAACTGGTAGAAATTTAGTTTATTTTTGTTGAAAATTAATTTTTTTAAACTGAAAATGTAATTACTTCATTTGTGGTTGAAAGCTTATTTGTTCTTTTAGTTGAAAATTTAACTATTCGAATGAAAATTCAATAATTTGGTAGAAAATTCAATTATTTGGTTGAGGGTAGAAAAGTTAACTTTTTTGTTGAAAATTCATAGTGTCGGGTGAAAAATTCATGTATTTTGTTGAAGCTTCATATTTTTGAGCATAAAATTGATCTCTTTTTTTTTTAAATCATAATTTTGGTTGAGGATTCAACTACTTTATTGAAAATTTGTGTATTTTTAGTTGAATTCAATCTGTAGAAATTTTTTTTGTTTGAAAATTAATTTTGTAAACTAAATTCTTTTCCAATCTCTTAAAATCTTCTGAATATTTCTTGAATTTATTCGATTTTTTTCATTTCTTAATCATACCAAATTGAAACATTTTTCTTTAAAATCTTTTACTCTTTTTCAGAATTAAAGCAAATCTTTTGAAATTTGAAATCCCGTTAAAAATTAATCTCTTTTTGGTAAAAAAATTAATCTTTCAGGTTCAAATTTCATCTCTTTGGGTTGAAATTTTATTTTTTATTGAAGATTAATTTTTTCAACTCAAAAATTAACATTTTAATGTTTGGTTGAGCATCAATCTTCTTCCGTTGAAAATTCATCTATTTGTTTGAAAATTTCTGTATTTTGTTAAAAATTTGTATTTTGTGGTAGAATGTTAATCTTCTTGGTGACTAATTCACTTTTTGCTTAAAAACTCAACTATTAGGTTTACCATTCCAATAAAAAATGAAATATTTGGTTGAAAGTTCATGTATTTATTATAGTTAAAAATTATTATTTTTTGGTAGAAAATTAATCTCTTCGGTTCAAAATTCATTCATTTCGTTAAAAATCAGTTTTTTTTGTTGAAAATAACTTTTTGTAATTGAAAATTCAATTAAAGTTTTTGTCAAAGTTTTTTTTTTATAGACATTTAATCTTTTTGTTAGAAAATTTATTTGGTTGGTTGAAAATTTAACTTTTTCGTTGATGATTTAGTTTATTAATTTCAAATTTTATTTCTGTAACTGAAAATTAAACTATTTTATTCTTCTTCAAAAATTCAACTTTTTTAGCTGAAAATTCATGAATTTTGTTTTAAAAAATTGTCCTTTTTTTGGTAGAAAATTAAGCATTTTGGTTGAAAATTCATGTATTTGGTTGAAAATGATTCTTTTCTGGTAGAAAATTAATCTTTTTGGTTGAAAATTAGTTTTTTTGTTAAAAATTTAACTATTTTGTTGCAAAATTATCTTATTTGCTTAAAAACTTATTTTCCTGATTCAAAATTAAACCATACTATTTTTGATTGAAAATTTATCGTTTTTTAGTTAGAAAGTCATCTGTTTTACTGAAAATGTTGTGAAAATTGGGTTGAAAATTCAACCATTTGTTTTTTTTTCGGTTGAAAATTCACTTATTTCAATAAAAACTTGTCTTTTTTAGTAAAAAATTCAATTATTTTGATAGAAAATGCATATTTTTGTGTTGTAAGTTCAAGTCATTTCCAACTAAAATGAAGAATCTTCAAACAATTTTTCATTGTGTTATTTTTGTCTCTAATGAGCCGAAAAGTTAGATTATTTTTGAATTTTATTTTTGGATTATGAATCTTTTTCTAGCTTTTTTGGGAAAATTATTCACGATAAAACGAAGTTCTTTTCAATCTGAATTTAATTAAATATTGACTTTTTAACAATACTGTAGAATTTTCTACAAAGTTGATTAATTTTTATCCAAAAGAGACGAATTTTCAACAAAAAATGTAACGCATAATTGATATTACAGCCCAACCAAATTTTAATTTTAAATAAAAACCCAGTTGAAGTCAACCAAAAAGACGAATTTTCAACAAAACCTTTCAACTTTTCAAACAAAACGGATATTTTTCAACAAAATTATTTTTTTTTTCGAAAAAAAGTTAACCGTGAACCAAATCCTTGAATTTTCTAAGAAACTAGTTGAATTTTTAACCCAAGAAGACGAATTTTCAGCAAAACCGTTGCACTTTTAACAAAAAAAAAACCTTTTTCACAAAATTGTTGAATTTTCATCAAAGTAGAATATGTTTTAACCAAAAAATTGAATTTTCCACCAAAAAAATAAAATTTTAACCAAGAAGATTAGTTTTCTACAAAGTAGACGAATTTTTAACCAAATAATTGAATTTTTAACTAAAAATATACATTTTCAACCAATAAGATTAATTTTCTACCAAAAAGGACGAATTTAAAAATAATACATGAATTTTTAACCAAGCGGTTGAATTTTCAACTAAAAATATAACTTTTCACCCAAACAGTTGAATTTTTAACTAAAAAATATAAATTTTCTACCAAAATGAAGCACTAACATGTTCATTGCAAAAAAATAAATTTTTTACAAAAATATCGAATATTCTGCAAAATAGGCCAATTTTTAATTAAGGAGATGAATTTTCAAGAAAAATGAAGAATCTTCGACTGAAATAGTTGAATCTACATTTAAAAAATAAATTTTCAACCAAAAAACAACCAATTTTTAGCAAAATAATTAAATTTCCAACCAAAGAGAAGAATTTTTAAGCAAACCCAAAAAAAAAAACTAAAAAATGCATTTTTAACAAGTAGTTCGAATATTGACCAAGTAGAATTTTCAACCGAAAATATTAATTTTCTACCGAAATAGACAAATTTTCAACGAAATAGATGAATTTCCATCGCACTAGTTGAATTTTCAACTGAAAAAGATAAACTTACAATGAAAAATATATAAGTTAAAGTTTCAGTTAAATAAGGTAGTATTCAACCAATAAAACCGAATTTTCAAAAAAATAGATAGATTTTTAACCAAATTATTTTCAACTGAAATCAGGAACCTTCAACCAGAAAAATGAGTTTTTAACAAAGTAATTGAACTTTCAACCAAGTAGTTACATTTTTAACTAAAGAAGATAAATTTTCATCCAAATAACTGTTGAATTTTTAAATAAAAAGGATACATTTTCAACAAAAAATGGAATACTCACAATTTCAATTGAAAAATAAATCTTTTACAAAATATAGTATATTCAAAAAAATAGTAAAATTTGTAATCAAGGAATGAATTTTCAACTAAAATGAAGAATCTTCAACTGAAATACTTAAATTTTCAATCGACAGGGTGTCTAGCGACCTTGAAAAACCTTGAAAACCTGGAATTCTCCTTGATTTTTTTGAAAACCTTGAAAACCTGGAAACCTCCTTTAATTTTTCACGAGAACCTTGAATTTGAATTTTTTTTTGTTTTTAAAACAGTTATTTCATTGGAATGTGAAGAGTAATTGAAATCTTTTAGTCTATTATGGAAGAAAAATCTCGTTTAGAAGAAATATTGTTACTGAAAAGTTTTTTATATAGCAAGATATAATTTATCTTTTGTTCATTACAGAAGAAATAGATTTCAAGGCACTTTTTTCAGACTGGTGTCAATTATTTTATTTACTACAATTAACAGCCTTTAATATTGTAAATAATTCTATAAGTTTTTTATTTTTTCCGTGCTAATACAGAATTTTAATGTATATATTTCTTGTGATATTCAATTTACAAATTATAAAAATTATTAGTTGAAAATTTCGATGTTAATTCTGTTTCAGAATTAGAATTAGCGATGGCCATATGATTTGAAATAATTCAATGATTTCAACGTATACGATAGGTTTCATAAACAAAAATTTGAGAAAGATTTTACGAGTATTTCCAAAAATTTTACAAAAATTTTAACGATTTTAAAAAGGGTATAGTATACCAGATTTATGAGATTTCAAAACATTTCAAAGATTTGAAGCGAGTTCAAACTTTTTTAGAAGATTTCACAAAGATCTCAAATATTTTAAAGATTTCAAATTAATACAAAAGATTTCAGAAAAATTTCACAAATATTTCAAAAATTTCATAAAGTTTTCAAAGAGAACGAGGATTTCAAAAAGGTATAAACCAGATTTCGAAGATTTAAAAGAATGTCGAAGATTTCAAACGATTCCAATTTTTTTAGAAAATTTCAGAAAAATTTCACAAATATTTTTAAAATTTCATAAAGATTTCAAAGAGAACGAGGATTTAAAAAGGTATAAACCAGATTTCGAAGATTAGAAAAAATGTCGAAGATTTCAAAAGATTTCAATTTTTTTGGAAGATTTCAGGAAAATTTCACAAATGTTTCAAAAATTTCATGAAGATTTCAAAGAGAACGAGGATTTCAAAAAGGTATTTACCAGATTTCAAAGATTGAAAAAAATGTTGAAGATTTAAAACGATTTTAATTTTTTTAGAAGATTTCAGAAAAATTTCATAAAGATTTCAAGGAGAATGAGGATTTTAAAAAGGTATAAACCAGATTTCGAAGATTAAAAAAAATGTCGAAAATTTCAAACAATTTCAATTTTTTTAGAAGATTTCAGAAAAATTTCACAAAGATTTTAAATACTTCAATGATTTCAATCAAATACGAAAGATTTCAGAAAGATTTTACAAAGAATTCATAAGGATTTCAACAGATTTCAAGTATTTCAAAGATTTCGAAAGAAAAAAAAATGTTGTAAAATGTACACCAGATTTCAAAGATTTGAAAATATTTCAACATTTTTCAGATGATTTAAGAATATTTCACAAGGATTTCGAATATTTCAATGATTTCAAACGAATACAGAAGATTTCACAAATATTTAAAAGATTTCATACAAAATTTATTTAAGATTTTTAAAATATACAAGAATTTTAAAGATTTCAAAAAGGGTAGAGTACACCAGATTTCGGAGATTTAAAAAAATTTCAAAGATTTTAAACGGTTTCAAATTTTTTTAGAAAATTTCACAAATATTTCAAAAAGTTGATGAGGATTTCAAAATATTTCCCAAAATTACGAAGATTTTAAACGATTTCAACATTTTTTAGAAGATTGTATAAGATTTCGCAAGGATTTTAAGTATTTCAAGTGATTTTAAATGAATATAAAGATTTCAGAAAGATTTCACAAATGTTTCAAAGATTTCATAAAAAATGTATTAAAGATTTTAAAAAATACAAGAATTTCAAAGATTTCAAAAAGGGTACAGTATACCAGATTTCAAATTTTCTTGAAGATTTCAAAAGATTCAACAAATATTTCCAAGATTTAATCAGGATTTCAAAATATTTCAAAACATTTCAAGATTTTAAACGATTTCGACATTTTTCTGAAGATTTCAAAAGATTTGTCAAAGGTTTAAGATATTCAAATGATTTTAAATGAATTCAAAAGATTTCAGAGAGATTTTACAAATATTTCAAAGAATTCATAAGGATTTCAAAAGATTTCAAGAATTTCAAAGATTTCAAAACATTAAAAAGATTTGAACTATTTCTAAATTTTTTGGAAGATCTTAAAAGATTTCCCAAATATTCCGAAGAATTCATAAGGACTTCAAAAGATTTAAAGAATTTCAACAAAAGACACCAAATTCCAGAACATTTCAAACATTTTAAACGATTTTAAAAGGTTTCCACAAATTTGAGAAGATTTGAAAAGATTTCAATGATTTCAAACGAAAACAAAAGATTTCACAAACCAAGAATAATTTCAGAAATATTTCATAGATTACATAATGATTTCAAAAGATTTTAAAAAATTATGCAAAGTTTTCAAAGATTTTACAACAATTTTTTAACATTCCAAAATATTTTCAAAGATTTTAAATACTTTAACAGATTTCAACGAATTCACAAAGATTTAAAAAGCATTCTTTGGAAACTGTTGGCCAATAAAAAATGAAATGGCTCATTTTTTGCAGGTATAAAAAACGGCTATTTCATTATTCGATGATAAAAAGAATCAGACCTGGAAAAACTTGATTTCTTGACCTGGAAAACCTGGAAAAGACCTTGAATTTTTTGATAAGAATCGCGGGACACCCTGATTGAGAAATTAATAATATTAAATTAAAGAACGATTTTTAACGATATGCTCAAATTTTCAAGCAAATAAATAAATTATTTGATCGAATTAATTTAATTTTCAATCCAAAAAGAGGCAAATTCAACAGAGCAATTGAATTTTCAAACAAGAAATGACTTTTTAACAAAATTGTTCAATTTCCTACAAAGCAGATTAATTTTTTACCATAAAGTTGAATTTTCAACCAGAATCGTGAATTTTCAACAAGAAGAAGTTTGGATTACTTAAATTACTTCCAATTATCTGGATTACAAGCAGATTACTTTAGATGACACCGGATGACTTCGAGCTATCTGTATTACAAATTGATTGATCTGATTTTCAAGTGAATTACTTCAGATATAAGTGCGTTACTCGGATTACCGTGGATCACCAGTTCGGATAACCGAGCGGTCCAACGGATTACCAGAGTGGTTTCCCCCTCGTATTTCCCCTATTTTCCCCTTTTTCGTGAGAAAATCATCCTATTCCCCCATTTTGAGCTCCTTTTTCGCTGTGATCCCTGGACAGAGCAAAACCAAGTTAATATATAGAATTCCTGAAAACAAAACAAGAATTCAACGATAAAATTTGACAACCACCACAAAATGCTCCTATTGCAATTTCTAAAAAACAAAATAAAAAAAATTTGTTTCTTTGGATAAAAATGAAAAAGAGGAAAGAAAAATGAGAAGGCAAACAATCAAATCCCCTTCCTTCTCTTCGTTATTTCTTTCGTCTCTTTTATTTTTATTATTATCAAATCACAATAAAAAAACATGCAAAGCATTTACCAACGTTTCGGTGCTCACACAGCATCCTTATCAAGGCAAGAAAAATTAAAACAGATGGGAACAGGGACCAAATAACGACGCTATCTCCTTGGTACCTGAGATCTGAATTTGGGTCAATAGGCTAATCCGTCACAACAAACAAGAAATAAGAGAAAGTCAAGACTCATGGAAACTAAATGTAATTAATCAAACTTGAATCACTTTTGTTTAATCTATCTAAATCAGTTTTTAAATTAATAGAGGACTTACTGACTCATGGTCAACATCAACAAACCTTCTCGTATGTCTAGCAAGAACAATCTTACAACAACGTCCTAAACGAACATCACTTTTGTGCTCCTCCACCCTAGTATTAAGAAGTCTTCCAGTCTGTCCCACGTAAGTCATCTTACAGATCTTGCAAGTGATCTTGTAAATCACACCACCCTTTTCAAATTTATCTAAAGGATCTTCAACAAAAGTTATTATTGAATCCATTTTAAAAGGTATACGGAAATTAGGATGAATATTAAATTTTTTCAACATGAGTTGAATAGTTTTAGAAATTTGACCAAAAAAAGGAAGAACTAAAAGATCTATATTCTCTCAATTCCTTCTGATTATCTGTAGCTGAACTGTTACTTTGTTTGTTTTTGATTTGTTCAATTCTAATTGTGATTTGTTGTCCAACCAAGTTTTTTGGGTAATGATTCAGAAAAAGGATGTTCCTGACAATATTCAAATTCTCTTTGTGAAATGAAATGTGTGACAAACCTAGAGCCCCTAAGTTTTTGATGACTGCAATTTTGTTTTGAAAAGGATGAGCCGAAAAGAAATGTAAAATTCTACCTGAATATGTATTTTTCCTGTACCAATTGGTACATATTACCATATGGTATATTACCATCCTTACCTTTAATTACTTCTACGCCCAAAAAACTGATTTTGCTATTTTTCTCTATTTCATGGGTAAACTGAAGTTTTGGATAAAAACCGTTAAGAGCATCAAAAACCGCCTGTACTTTGCTAGAGTAACACAAGACAAAGTGTCATCAAGATACCGATAGTAAAAGGGCAAAACAAAATCCAGCTTCTTGAAAGCAAAGACTTCTATCCCTTCAATAAAATTTTTTTGACTTAATCGAGTACGTGTCCTTATATTGTCCCATCTATTTAAAATTGCTTGTTTAACTAATTCAAGGGGTATATTTGGAAACATTGCAACAACATCCGAAGAAATCATTACATGCTCATCAGGGACAGTTTTTTGAATAATATTTTTTTGAAATTCCCAGCTATTTTTAATATTGTATTTAGAAGTTGTAATTGAGTCTTTAAGTATCAAATTAAAGTATTGTTCTAAAAATTTCGTTGGAGTGTTAATAGTTGAAACAACAATTCTCAAAGGATAGCCCTCCTTGTGAATCTTTCTCAAACCATAACATCTTGCAAGAACTGTGTCATCGGTATTTATATCAGTCCATCTTATATCTTTTCCCATAAGTCCTTTCTTTCTCCAACTGTCTAGCATCTTGAAAGTGTCTCTTCTTAATTGTTTCAACGGATTTTCACTCAATAATTCAAAGCTATCACGATTGGAAAGTAAATCCTCCATATCCCTAATATAATCTGATTTCTTCATACAAACTGTAATATTACCTTTATCAGCATTCATGCAAATTATATCAGGGTTGTTCTTGAGGAAATCTTTTGTTACCTTGAAACCTTTAGAAATTTTACGATCAATACTAATAATGTGCAAACAATTCTTATCAACAAAACTCTTTAACAAATGTAAAACCTATTTTCGGAAATCTTCTTGATCCAATGTTGGAACTTTGTGTATACTTGATTCAACATCTTTGACTATTTCCATCATTTGTTTTGATTTACTTTTTATCACATGGTTACTAAAACCTTTACCCAATCCAAGAATATCTGTAACTGAATCAGGAATTTGAATTTTTGCTAAATTTACAAACCAAGGATCCTTATCTTCTTCAAAAATTTTGTGTAAATTCAAACTTTGCACTTGAATATTAGTTTGTTGATCAATCAAAATAGAAAGTTTGTTCTCATGCTTTTTATCATTGTTTAAAAATCTTTGATTAAGGAAAATCTGATGTTTTAGAAGATGAATGATTTTATCTTGTGGTAAACATAATTCTAATTCACTTTTAATTTTTACGATTTTTACTTTTAAAAAATTAACATGATTTGAAACATTCTTGATCAGCAAATTCAGCATTGAGAGTTTCAATTCCTTTAAATTATGTTCGAATTGTCTATTGAAAAAATTACTGTGAAAAACAAAATCTCTAAATTTGTTATCCAAGAAAAATATCTTTTTAGACAAAACATCATTTCATCGACATTCAATCAAAAATCCTTTTCGAAGGATACAGCCTCTTAATTTTTGGTTGATATCACACCATAATTTAACCTTTCTGAAGGCTTCAGGACCATATGCAATTTCGATCTGATTAAAAAACATAATATTTAAAGGAAAAAAAGCGGGGGTAGAAATTACCTCCAATCCAAGTCGGCTAAATTGAAATTCAAGAATTCTGAATCAGACTAAAATCAAATTGAAAATCTCACTTAGCGTCCAATAATCAAGACAATATATAGAATTGCTGAAAATAAAACAAGAATTCAACGGTAAAATTTGGACAACCGCCACAAAATGCTCCCATTTCAATTCCAAAAAACAAAATAAAAAAATTTGTTTCTTCGGACAAAAATAAAAAAGAGGAAAGAAAAATGAGTTTCACAATGTTCAGTAATTTTGTTCTTCTAAATTGTACATAATAATGTCATAAATCTAAAGTATTCCTACGAACTTAGCGTGATGTGGAAGAAACGTCATCTTAAGTACAAATAACGAATGAGATAGCGCCTAGTATAAAATACACTAGCATTTGGAAGAAGACTCATTTGTTGCAATCTCGTTGAAACTTTTAATAAGTGGTTTTCCTTTATTTCAAGAAAATGAGGACCGTGATTGGGATCTTGTGTTTCACCTTAGTAGTTTTCACTAATTCTATAGTAAGTATAATAAAATCTATAGCTCAAAGTGAATATTTCATTGCAATATTTATTTCTCATTTGAAGTCTTTCAAATTTTTTTTTTGACTCAGTGTAGAGAAAGTTACTTTCAGAAATGTAACTATCAAATTCCTTTTGCAAAATAAGAACTATAGTTTATTAAACTATTTTAGTGATTGATACAATAATTAATGTTATATTTATAATTTCTTTTTTCAGATCTACGTAAAATAGAACGTGATGATAGAATCCCTCCGTATGATTGATCTGATCATTACGAAACTAGAGATGAATCAGTTTAAATATTGCTTCAGAATAAGGAATTAAATCATTGGACTAGGACTCGCATCATGTTTTTGATCCATTCCTGGACCCTAATCCTGGACTCTCAGAAGAAAGGAAATTTGAAAGAGTTAAATTTTAAATTTTAGACCCATGATAATTAAAAAAAGTATTAATTTCGGATATTATCATTAATTAAATTTAGAACTTCACTTCAAATCTCGGCCTTGTTGCCCCATTATGATCTTATTTGTTAACTTTCCGTATATTTAAGGAAAAGAACTAATTTCCATTTGAACAATATCAAATATAAGAGATAACTATATACTTTAATTATAAATTTATTTTGAATAACGGACTTCATTATATTTACAAGTAGAATTAGTGAAAACCACTAAGGTGAAACAAACGATACCAATCACGCTCCTCATTTTCTTGAAATAAAGGAAAACCACTTATTAAAAATGTCAATAAGATTGTTATATACACTGAG
This sequence comes from Andricus quercusramuli, assembly GCA_932178445.1. Lineage (NCBI taxonomy): Eukaryota > Metazoa > Arthropoda > Insecta > Hymenoptera > Cynipidae > Andricus > Andricus quercusramuli. The sequence goes on along the minus strand of CAKNXH010000212.1, from coordinate 374,792 downwards.
AAAAATGGATTACACCGTTTAGGAACTTTGATTTCAAAATTTGGGACGGCAATCTACAAATGAGGAGCTAAAAAATTAATGTAAAAATATTACTATAGATTGCTATCCCAAATTTTGAAATCCAAGACCATGAACTGTGTAATCCATTTTTCTCAGTGTAAAAAATGACTATTCTTCTAAAATTTTTAGCAAATTTTATATTAATTACTATCTCATATATTCGTTATTTTTTTTGTATTTGCGCAGTTAAAGAATGCGCCTACTTTACTCATTAGTGTAATTTATGTATCTATAATTCTATAATGGTCTGTATGCAAGTTATTGTTTGTAATTCTTAGATTAATTTCTTATCAGTTTTATTGTTCTGTACCAATCAAGAAGAGCAAATAAAATACAATATATAACTGATTTTTTAAAATCTTTTTTTTCGGCGAAAGAACATATTATTTTTAAAATTTTGATATATTTATCGATAAGTAGTGTCCATAAAAGAGAATTGGCATATGTCATCATAGGAAAACTAATTATTTCATTTTGTAAAGTAGGGTAAACTGAGATTATTGTTATTTGAAATTAGCAATTATGTGTATCGTAAAATGGGGCTAAGTGGCCCGTTTTTTTTGGGTTTTCACAATAAATGGCTAGAAGAAATTAAAATTATTGATGCTTCAAAAATATATTCTCTATCTGAATCTCTTTCGTACCATTGAGGACATAGATACATTCAATTTATAAACAAATATTTGTCACAACCACATAAAGAGTAAAAAAAATTACAGACAAAGTGATTGTGTATAAGTTCTCTCATCATTTTGAAGCAAATAAAGTTACAAAAACTTCTTAACATTTGTTATTCAGAGAAAAAGATAATTAGTTATAAAAAAGTTTTCAAGAAGAGAAACACAAGAGAAGAATACCATTCTCTAAATTATTAAAATTTAAATAATTACTGATGAAATTCTACTAATTTTTATGAATGAATATTATGAAAATCGTGAAAAGTATGTGCTGTTTTTGAAAATCTCAATGTATTTTTTTACAACAATTGAGTTTAATTTTAGGTCAAGTTCAGAGCTCTTCCGAACAATGAGGATAGCCTGAAAAATTTCTCTATCTACAAAAGCTCATATTTATTTTTCCACCTTGAATTCTATACTCAATTTAAAAAAAAAATTGTAATGGGTCAAAAAAACAATTTTTTTGGATATGCTTTTCAGAAAATTTTGATGCGTTCTTCAATTTAGATTTCAAATATGATCTCTTTTTTATCATAGCTACAATGGTGTGTACTCCATCAACATAGTCTATTGACTAAGTTAATACCTTGTAAGTGACGTAGCCTCTAAATCTACAAAAACAAGTTTCACAATATTCAGTGGTTTTTTTCCTTCTAGATTATAACAAATAATCCCATAAATCTGAAGTATTTTCACGAATTCAGCATGTGGAAGAAGAAAGGTTGTAAAATATAATCAACCAGAGCCGTAACAAAGGGGCGAAATTACACAGATAAATTACCTAAAGAATGTAGAAATTTTGAATTTCAAATAAAAACATTACTATTTCAGGCCTCAGACTTGTGACACTATTGATATCACAAAAATCGAAAATTGAAAAGTTTTCTTAATTTTCATGAATTGAAAATATTTCAAAGTTTTCAAAAGTTTTGAATGGATTTTAAAAGATATAGCAAATTTCAAGATAATTCATAACATTTCGAAGTATTTCAAGAGATTCTACGATAGAGTGGTCCAAAAATGCAATACATTTTTTTTTGAAGTGGCAAAATTTCAATTTATTTCCAGAGATTTGAAAGATTTTATGATATTTGAGAAGATTTCAACGAATTTCAAAGTTTTAAAAATTGAAAGGAGTTCTACAGTACAGTGTTCAGAAAATTCACTGACAATTTTTTTTCAAATTTACAAAATTTCAATGGATTTCAAGGGATTTGAAATATTTTACAATATTGTAGAAAATTCCAAAACATTTCAATATTTCAAAATTTCCAACTAATTCTACATAGGGTAGACGAAAAATGCATTGCAATTTTTTTTCGAATTTACAAAATTTCAATGGATTTCAAGGCATTTTCAAGATTTTAGGATGTTTTAGAAGATTCCAAGAAATGTTTAGACTTAACAAATGTCAAGTCATTCTACAACAGCGTGTTTCAAAATTCCACTGAAAATTCTTTTTGAATTCACAAACTTTAAAGGATTTCAAGAGATTTGCAATATTTTAGAATATTTTAGAAGATTCCCAGAAATTTCAATATTTTAAAATTTTCAGCGGTTTCTACAATAGGATGATTCAACAATTTCTTTAAAATTCACAAAATTTTAATGGATATCAAGGGATTTAAAAGATTTTGATAATTTCAGAAGATTCCAAGAAATTTCAACATTCTAAAAATTTGAAGGGATTCTACTATAGGGTGGTCCAAAATTCCACACGAAATTCTTTTCGAATTCACACACTTTAAAGGATTTCAAGAGATTTGAAATATTTTAGAATATTTTAGAAGATTCCCAGAAATTTCAATATTTAAAAATTTGCAACGGATTCTACAATAGGGTGAACCAAAAATGCATCGTATTTCTTCTCGAATTTACAAAATTTCAATGGATTCCGAGGGATTTGAAAGATTTTAGGATATTTTAGAAGATTTCAAGAAATTTCAAGGTTTCAAAAATTTAAAGGGATTTTAGAATAGGATGGTACAAAAATGCATTCGTATTTTTATGAAAATACAAAATTGGATTGGATTTCAAGGGATTTGAAAGATTCTAGGGTATTTCACAAGCTTCTGAAAAATTTCAAGATTCTACAAATTTTACGGGATTCTACAGTAGGTTACTTCAAAATTCCGTTGGAAATTATTGTCGAATCTACAAAATTTTAAAGGATTTCAAGGGATTTGAAATATTTTAGAAGATTTCAAGAAATGGCAATATTTAAAAATTTTCAACGGATTCGAAAATAGGATGGCTCAACAATTTTTCTTCAGTTTACAAAATTTAAATGGATTTCAAGGGATTTGAAATATTATAGGATATTTCAGAAGATTCCAAGAAATTTATAGATTTTAAAAATTTCAAGGGATCCTACAATAGCGTGGTGCAAAAATGCATTGGAAATTTTCTTCGAATTCACAAAATTTCAGTGGATCTCAAGGGTTTTGGAAGCATTTAGGATATTTCAGAAGATTTCAAAAAATCGTTAGATTCTAAAATTTGTAAGGGATTACACAATAGGGTGTTCCGGAAATGCATTGAATATTTTCTTCGAATTTACAAAATTTTAATGGATTTCAAGACATTTAAAAGATTTCAAATATTTTAGAAGATTCCAAGAAATTTTAGTATATTTCAGAAATTTCAACGAATTCTACAATAGGATCATCCAAAAATTTTCTCTAATTTACAAAATGTCAGTGGATTTCAAGGGATTTGAAAGATTATGGGAAATTCCAGAAGATTCCAAGAAATTTTTAGATTTTGAAAATTTTAAGGGATTCTTCAATAGGATGGTGCAAAATTGAATTGGAAATTTTCTTAGAATTTACAAAATTTTAATGGATATCAAGGTATTTGAAAGATTTTGAATATTTCAGAAGATTCCAAGAAATTTTAGTATTTTAAAAATTTCAACGAATTCTGCGGTGGGATAATCGAAAATTTTTTTTTCAAATTTACAAAATTGCAGTGGGTTTCGAGGGATTTGAAAGATTTTAGTATATTTCAGAAGATTTCAAGACATTTTTAGATTTTAAAGACTTCAAGAGATTGTGCAATAAGGTCGTCTAAAAATGTATTGAAAATTTTCTTTGAATTTACAAAATTTTAACGGATTTCAAGGGATTTCAAAGAGTTTAAATCTCTTATTTTAGAAGATTTCAAGAAATTTCCATATTTCAAAATCTTCAACTGTTCTACAATAGGGTGGACGAAAAATGCATTGCAATTTTTTTTCTCGAGTTTACACAATTCCAATGTCACGGGATTCTACAATAGGGTGATCCAAAATTTCACTTGAAATTATTTTCGGAATTACAAAATTTTTAATGGATTTTAAGGCATTTGAAGTATTTTAGAATATTTTAGGATATTCCAAGAAATTTCAATATTTCAAAATTTTCAGCGGATTTCACAATAGAATAATCTAAAATTTTTGTCTAGAATTCACCAAATTTAATGGATTTCAAGGGATTTGAAAGATTTTAGGATATTTTTAGATTTTAAAAATTGCTAGTGATTCTACAATAGGTTGGTCCGAAATTCCATTGGAAATTCTTTTCGAATCTACAAAATTTTAATTGATTTCGAAGAATTTGAAATATTTTAGAATATTTTAGAAGATTCCAGGAAATTTCAATATTTCAAAATTTTCAACTGATACTACAATAGGGTGGACTGAAAATGGATTGCAATTTTTTTCGAATTTACAAAATTTCAATGGATTTCAAGGGATTTAAAAGATTTTAGGATATTTTATAAGATACCAAGAAATTTCAAGAATTCAAAAATTTAAAAGAATTTTACAACAGGATTGTACAAAAATTTCCTTCGAATTTACAAAATTTTAATGGGTTTCAAGGAATTCAAAAGATTTTGAATATTTCAGAAGATTCCAGGAAATTTTAGTATTTCAAAAATTTCAACGGATGAACATTTTTAACATTTAACATTTTTTTTCGAATTCACAAAATTTTAATGGATTTCAAGGGATTCGAAATATTTTAGAATATTCCAAGAAATTACAATATTTCAAACTTTTCAAGGAACTCCAGAATAGAATAGTCCAAATTTTTTTTTTCGAATTCACAAAATTCAAATGGATTTCAAGGGATTTGAAAGATTATTGGGTATTTCAGAAGATTTCAAGAAATTTTTAGAAAATACATTGCAATTTTTTTTCGAATTTACCAAATTTAAATGGATTTGATGGGACTTTAAAGATTTTAGGATATCTCTGAAAATTCTAAGAAATTTTCAGAATTTCAACGGGTTCTACAATAGGGTGGGCGAAAAATGCATTTCAATTTTTTTTCGAATTTACATAATTCCAATGGATTTCAGGGGATGAAAAGATTTCAGGATATTTTAGAAAATTCCAAGAAATTTCAAGGTTTCAAAAATTTCAAGGAATTTTATAAGAAGATGGTCCAAAAATGCACTAGAATTTTTTTCGAATGTACAAAACTTCAAGAGATTTGAAAGATTTCTGATATTTCAGAAGTTGTCAAGGATTTCTACGGATTTTACGAAATATAAAAATATTTACATTTCAAAAAATATCAAAGATTTCAAGAAATTCGAATGGATTTCTAGTAAGGGACTTCTAGGGTTTTCTAGAGATTTCAGGGATTTCAGAGGTGTTTTAGAGGATTTTTACGGATTTTGAGGGATGCAAAGAGATTGATGAATTTTTTAAGGAATTTTACGGGATATCAACAGAATTCAAGGTTTTTAATAGATTTTAAAATCAACGGATTTAAAAAATTTTAAGAAATATCGAAAATGTCAACGATTTTGAGAATTTTAATGATTTCAAAAAATCTACAAAGATATAAAAAAAATAAGGGGTAATGGTTTTCAGAAATAATAAGATATGGGACAAATGGAAATTTTCGTATTTAAGTTAATCCTTGGCAGGGTGGAAATTCATTTTCAAAATTCTCTGATTTTTTCGTGGACCAATTTTTTATTTTCCCTTATCATTAGAATTCATATACCAGCATTTTAATCAAGCAATATTTTTAACACAAGCTCTTTTATAAACGGAAAAAACAATACATCAGATACAAATTAAAAATTTTGAAATTTATTTATTTTAAACAAAAAATGACTCTTCTACCATATAACATGATTTTTTAACAAAATACTTGCATTGTGAAAAAATATTTAAATTTTCAACAAAATAATAACATTTTCAACCAAATACTGTAATTCTCAACAAAATAATTGCGGCATCCATAAAACCATTGAATTTTCAACCTAAAAACATGAATTTTCAACAAAAAAGTGCAATAGTTGATATTTCAACCAAGAAATACGAAACTTCGTTCAAGAAATGAATTTTAAAACCACAAAGACGAATTTTTAACAAATAAAGATTTTCCAGTCATAGAGAAAATTTTTTACTTGAACGGTTGAACATTCAAGCCACAGGATGTGCTTTCTATTCAAAAATTGAATTTTCAGCAAAAAAATTAATTTTCAACAAAAGTAGGTCAATTTTCAACCAAAGAGGTAAACCTTCATTCAGAAAAAAAATTGCAACAAATTAGTTCAGCTTGTACCCACGCAGCTGAATTTCCAGTTTAAAAAGATCCATTTTCAAGAAAATAGTTGAACTTTCAACCAAAGAGATGAATTTCCAACTAATAATAATGAATCTTCAACGAAAAAGTGATTTCTCAACAAAGTCGATTAACCATTATTTTGAAATTAGATAGTTCAATTCTCAAACAAACAAGAATAATTTTTAAACAAAGCGTTGCATTTTTGTCCAAGGAAGATGAAAATTCTACTGAAATAGATGAATTTTTAAATCAAAAATTGATTGAATTTTCCTTCAAAAAAGATTTTAGTTTCACAATTCAAAATTAAAATATGAGTTTTAAACAAGAAGACAATTTTCTACGAAGATACTGATTTTTTAACCAAAACAAAACAGTTGAATATTTTAACAAAAATGATGACTTTTCAACAAAATTATTGAATCTTCAAACAAATAGTTGCATTTTTATCCAAGAAAGATGAAATTTCTACTCAAATAGATTAATTTTCAAATCAAATTTTAAACAAATTTGAATTTTCCTTACAAAATTGAATTGAATTTTCAACCAGAAAGATGAATTTTCAACAAAAAAGTTGAATGTTTAACCAAAAAGGATGACTTTTTAACAAAATTATTGAATCTTCTACCAAATAGTCGCATTTTTGTTCAAGAAAGATGAAATTTCTACTGAAGCAGATGAATTTTTAGATAAGTAAACCAATTTTCGAATAAATAGTTGAACTTTCATCCTAGGAAGATTTCAGATGACTTTTCCACACCAAAATATGAATTTTAAAGAACAAGTAAATACTAACAAGCATACTAACAAGAATATTATTTCATAGGGTTACCGCAAAACTTCATTTAAAAAATTTCCTAATTTTTCCCTGAATAATTTTTCATTTTCCCTGACCATTAATAATTAAATACCAAAATTTCAAACTTGTAAGATTTTTAGCCTAGAATCTTTTATAAATGAAATAGAAGAATTTCAAATTAAAATTCAAATATTTCAAATTCATTCTGCTCGACAGTTATTTAAAGTTATAGAAATTCTGTGACTCTTGCAAGATTTTTTTTCTAAATCCCTGACTTTTTCCTCACTTCTATACAATTACTGTGAGTTATTTGTTTCATTCGCAAATTTCCAAAAATCACGCACATGACCAAGAGACCACCCCCCCCCCCCCAACGCACAGTGAGTTTTTTCCACAAAATTTTGTTCAAAATTATACTGACTACTCAATTTATGACCGATTATAACAATTTATTTTAAATATTTGTAACGAATTATAAATTGATGTAGCACAGCTGCTTTTCTAGTTTTCCAGAAAAAACTCACCTAAAAAAATATGAACTTGCCAAGGTAGGTGAACCCCGAAATTTCGAAACTTTTCAAACCATGAAATCGGTTATATCTTCACAAACAAACCTCAAACTCACAAAACTCAAACCCACAAATCTCAAACCAATAACCAACAAAAATTATACCTCAAAGCTACAAACCTCAAACCACAAATCCATGAACCTCAAAACCACAAACCTCAAACGCCCAAACCCGTAAACCGTTAAATCTCAAACCCAAAAACCTGAAACGTACAAACATCAAATCCACAAACTTGAAACCACCAAGCCCATAAACCGACAAACCTCAAACTCACAAATCCATAAACCCCAAATCCACAAACCTCAAACACATACACCTAAAACAATAAATCCACAAGCCCACAAACAGAGAACCCACAAACCTCCAACCCACAAACCCACAAACCCACAAACCTCAAACCAACAAACATCAAACCCGCAAACTCGTAAACCCACAAACCTCAAACCCACAAATCCCAAACCATAAACCCACAAAAATTATACCTTGAACCACAAACCTACGTAAACCCACAAACCTCAAACCCAAAAATCTCAAAATTACAAACCTCCAATCCACAAACTTAAAACCCCCAAGCCCATAAACCTACAAACCTGAAACTCACAAATCCATAAACCTAAAACCCCAAATCCACAAACCTCAAATACATGAACGTACAACCACAAATCCACAAGCCCACAAACAGCAAACCCACAAATATCAAACCAGCAAATCTCAAACCCTCAAACCCGTAAACCCACAAACCTCAAAGCCACAAAAATTATACCTCAAACCTACAAACCTCAAACCCCAAACCTACGAACCTCAAACCCACAAACCTCAAACCTCAAATCCACAAACTTAACACCCCCAAGCCCATAAACTTACAAACCTCAAACTCACAAATCCTTAAACCTAAAACCCAAACCCAGAAACCTTAAACCAACAAACCTCAAACCCCCAAATCCGTAAGCCCACAAACTTCAAACCCAAAAACTTCAAACCATAAACCCCAAAAAATTATACCTCAAACCTACAATCCTCAAACCCCAAACCTAAGAACCTCAAACCCACAAACCTCAAACCCTCAAACCCGTAAACCAACAAACCTCAAACCCAAAAATCTCAAACGTACAAACCTCAAATCCACAAACTTAAAACTCCCAAGCCCATAAACTTACAACCTGAAACTCACAAATCCATAAACCGAAAACC
>CAKNXH010000212.1:327956-365919 GCA_932178445.1 Andricus quercusramuli | reverse complement strand
CTCACGAACCTCGAACCCACAAGCCTCAAACCCACAAGCCTCAAACCCACAAAAATTTGAACCTCAAGCCCGTGAACCCACAAACCTCAAACCCAAACCCAGAAACCTCAAAAACATAAACCTAAAACAACAAATCAACAAACCTCAAACCCACAAATAGCAATTCCACAAACATCAAACCCCATGTTCATAAAACTCAACATATAAGTACATCATGCAGAATAGTCCACAAACCCACCAACCATTAGGGTTTAGGGTTTATGGGTTTATGGGTTTATGGGTTTGCGAATTTGTGGTTTTAGGTTTATGTGTTTGAGGTTGGTGGGTTTGGGGTTTTAGGTTTATGGATTTGTGAGTTTGAGGTTTGTAGGTTTTTGGGCTTGGGGGTTTTATGTTTGTGGATTTGGGGTTTGTGCGTATGAGGTTTAATTTTTGTGGGTTTGAGGTTTGTGGGTTTGAGTTTCGTGAGTTTGAGGTTTGTGGGTTTACGGGTTTGGTTGTTTGAGGTTTGTTGGTTTGTTGGTTTGAGGTTTGTGGTTTTGCTGTTTGTGGGTTTCTGGATTTGTGGTTCTAGGTTTGACGTATAATTCTTGTGGGTTTGAGGTTTGAGGTTTGTGAGTTTGAGGTTTGTGTATAAAGATATAACCGATTTCATGGTTTTAAAAGTTTCGAAATTTTGTGGTTCAGCTACCTTGGCAAGTTCATATTTTTTTAGGATAATTTTTTTCAGAAAACTAAAAAAGTAGTAGTGCTGCATGAAAGTATAATTTGTGACGAGTATTTAGAAAAATTTTATTAGAATCTGTCAAAAATTGAGCAGTCCCAGTCAGCAGTCCCTAACCAGGATATCAGTGAAATTTACAAAATTTCAAGGGGTCCCAACGTACCTCCCTTCAAATATAGGGAAGAAATGGAATCTCAAGGGACTTCTATGTATTTCTGCAGATTTCAGGGATTTTAGAGGTTTCTACTGATTTTAAGGGATGTAAAAAGATTGACGCGTTTTCCAAAAAGTTTCCTGAGAAGGTTTCAACGGTTCGCGAAGCTTTTTAGATATTACTCAAAAGATTTGAAAGGTCGTTATTTGTATAGGGGGGGGCCCGCGGCGGCAGAAATATCATCTCACATCGGGGGCCAAAAAGGCTAGTTACTCTATCAACATTTTTCATAAGTGATTCTCTTTTTTCCAGAAATAGAGGGCAGTCATTAATAATTGTTTAAACAAAAATAACTATTATCTAAAAAGAGTGGTTTTTACAATGTTATCGAAAACCTTATTGGTGACGACACTGAGTAAATATGACTTTAAATGGCTGCTTTCAGTTTGTTCATCTATTAAAAAAGATTACGAATTTTCTGCATTATCAGTGTTGTAAATTCAAACATCCAAGTATGTGATTTTATTTCATGATAAAATGTATTATCATATGCTTCTAACGTTATTTATAAAACAAGAAAATTTCAATCGGAAATTATTATTTATTATTTATTAAGTATTCAAAGATACTTGAACTTTTAGAAGTCTTAAAAGTTTCAAAAAGGTTCGAAAATAATTTTAAAACAATTTTTTAATTTTTGAAGATTTCGAAAAATGAACCTTCTTAAGAATTATTAATGATTTCGAGAGAATAAAAAGTCTTTTTTAAGATTCCTGGGAAAATTTTAAATGATTTATTTAGCTGCCAAATTAATTTTAAGAGAAAATTAAGAACGATTTAAAATCTGTTTCTAATATTTTGGAGAAGATTGTAGAAGATTTTATATCAAAATTTTGTAATTTTGTAAGATTATAAAATTTTAGGAAGAATTCAAGTATCTTTGAGAGTCATTTAGAGATTTTAAGATTACAAACACGAAACTTAAAGCTTTTTAAGTTTTCGTAAAGTTTTCAAGAAAATAAACAACTGTTCTGAAAATTCCTGAGAAAGTCTCAAATGATTTTTCATTTTGAAAAAATTAATTTTTAAAGAACATTGAAAAAGATTTTAAGAAACTTCATAAGTTCTCTCAAAATTCTGAAGACAATTTTTTTAATTTTTGGCTACTTTAAGTAACTGTTTGTTTGAAAATCTATCTGTTTTCGTTAAGAATTTAAAATAAAGCCTTTCAAGTCGAACCATCCGGAATTACATTTTTCGTTCAGAATTCATTTTTTTTTGTGAAAACGTAACTATTTGGTTGAAAATTCGTGCTTTTTGGCAGAAAATTAATCGTCTTCGAATTCTTCTACTTAGGAGAAAAGTTCTATCATTTGGTTCAAGATTGCACTATTTTGTTCGAAATTACTTCTTTTAGGTGAGAATTAATTCCCTTGACTGAAAATTTATCAAATCCATTTTTTGAGACAATGTGTCGTTTTTAGATGAAAACTCAACTATTAAATTTTTCAATGGGAATGAATATTTTTTGGTTGAAAATTCAATTGTTTGGTTTTAAGTTCACTGCTTTGTTAAACAATCGTTTTATTGGTTGAAGATTCAACAATTTTTTTGAAAACTTATTCTCTTTTGGTTTAAAATTGTGTTTTTCAATTGAAAATTTAACTATTCTATTTTTGGCTAAAAATTGGTCGCTTTCAGTTGAAAATTCAACTTTTCAATTTTTCTATAAGAATTCATCCCTTTTGGTTGAAACTTGAAATACTTTGTTGAAAGTTCGTGTTTTGTTTGAAATCAATTTTTCAACGGCAAATTAAAAGATTGCATTCTCAGATGTAAATTCAACTATCTGTTGTAAAGATTCAACTGTTTTGTTGAAAATTATCCCTTTTGGGTTGAAAAATCTATTATTTTGATACAAATTTTAACTATTTGTTTGAAAATGAACTTCTTTGTTGTGAGTTCATATTTTTAGGTGAAAATCCCATTGTTTCCTAGAGAATTAACCTTTTTGGTTTGAAAATTCAACAATTAGGTTGAAATTTTGTTTCCCTTGAATGGAAAATCTTTCCTGGCTGAAAATTTGTCTTTCTTGTCAGAAATATTATCCTTCTTGGTTGAAAATGCAAATTTTTGGTTAAAAATAATTCTGTTTAGGTTTTCGATTTAACTTTTTTTCAATAGTCCTTTCTGGATCGAATATCAGCTATTATATTTCACGTTGAGTAATAATCTTTTTTGATCGAAAATTCAAGTGCTTGTTTGGAAGGTGAAATTCTTTCTTAACAATTAATTATTTATTGTTGAAACTTTAATTTTTTTATGGAAATTTACCTGTTTTCCTGAATCTTCAACTCCACTGTTTTTTTTAAATGTCCACGTTTTGAGACCTTCTGAACCCAGAAAATTGTGTGCGAAGCACGAGATACGTGATGGGAATGTGTTCGTGGGAGCCGAATGAGCTTTAACAAAAGAGAATTCACAATCACCAAATGACAATTGTCCTATATTATTTATTTTATAATTTTTTAATAATTTTATCATATTTTATTTTATCATATATTTATCTCGCGCTTCGCTCTCGATTATGTATTCACCCAGCGCTACGTGCTCGGGCGTATTTACATCGCGCTTTACGCTTGGTTCCTCTAGATTTTTGAACTTCGTTTTTGACTTCGATGAGAAATAAAACTTTATTTGCAAATATTATAAAATTATCAAAACCTCTATATATGAAGTCTTTTTTTGAATTTTCAAAATGCTATAACTCTTATAATTTTCTCTTTATCAAAAAAAAAGTCACGATGATACATTTTTCGACTTTCCGAGTACTACCTTAATTTTCATTCAGAATAGCTGGCTAACGTACTTGTCCTTTATTTTAATGCCTTAAAAATGTGTTCCAAAACTCAATCCAATCTGTTTAGTCTTTCGAAAGTTATCGTGCTTTCAAGATGCATACAGACAGTCAGACAGTTAGACAGACAGTCAGACGGACACACAGACAGACAGACGTACAAACATACAGACAGACTTACAAACATACAGACAGACATTCATACAAACATGCAGACAGACATCTTCGTAATAATCATTTTTTCTAACTCCGGGGGTCTCAAAACGTGGGATTTGATGAAAATCGACAATGTCGGACTGTAAATACAATAAATACCTTCTTATTAGGATGAAAATGTAAAAAAATTTGAAGCAATTATAATCATTTTGTGACTCCCCAAATGATGGCGAACATATTTTTATTCTATGAATATTGTTTTTGATTACAGCATAATATGCAATATAATATAATATACACATATATTATTATATATTATATTATGTTATAATATAGATACATATAATAACATTCAATTTAAGCTTACACTACTTCATCTACTTTTAAAAATATTTCCAAGGTCAAGATAGAGACTAACAGAATAGATAAAATGAGTTCATTCAACGTGCTTATCATCAGTTTGCATAATAAACTATAAATAAAATGAGGAGTAAGTTTAAAAAAGCGACACCCGAAACACAATAATTTGTCCTGGTAGCCTTTTCGAAAAACAAGAGTACTGACATACTTTATGTGATATTTGTAATCCGACAAGAGATCTGTCACAGACAAAGAAATTCAAAAATCAACTCTGATCGAACCGTTTAATAAACTAGAGCAAAAGTTTTTCCCCTAAATCGAGATTTTATCAGTTTTCCTACAGACACATTCATTTTTCTGATAGTCAAACTCTTATTTTCAGTATCAATTTATTTATTTTCAATCGCATGTAAACAAGTGGAATTCAGCCCTAAAAAATTGCCACTTTTAGGCAACAGATGGCGCTAGGCTGTTTCCGTGGCCGTACTGAATAGATGCAATGTGCCAAATAATAAGATTTTATGTAAATTATGCTGCAAATATAATAAGGTAATATTAAATTAGAGGTTTTCCTAAACGCCTTTGTACTTTCCACACATTTGTGCACATACCTTTCAAAATTGAGGTCAAAGCATCGACAACTGTAATTTGGTGATTGTGAATTCTCTTTTGTTGAAGCTCCTTCGGCTTTTTCGAATACATTCTCATCACGTGTCTCGTGTTTCGCGCTTGATTTTTTCAAAAATGCAAACTTTTCTACATTATACTCAACACTATTATATCGACTGTATATTACATTTATTTCTGTAAGTCGGTCTGAGATTGCTGTTATTGAAAAATTGATTGCAACTTGTGTCGTTCTTCCACAAATTTAATTTGTTTGTTTTCAATGTTTTTTTTTACGATTTGAACCAAAAATACGCATACTAGCATAAACTGGTTCAAAGAAAAATTGCAGATACAATTTAGGAGAAAAACTTCGTTAAATAAAATGTTATTGTAGCTTGTGTCATTTTTCCAAAAATGTAATTTTTTCATTCTTCTAATGTTGTTTTTTACGATCGAGAAATGTGTACCTCTTTCCTGCGTGAGTAGCTTTTGTCTATTAATTTTTTTGTAGCTTGTGTCATTTTTCAAAAAATTTAATGATTGCATTTTTAAATTTACTTTTTACGATTAAAACAAACACTACGCGTTCCATCAAAAAGTGAAATATAACAAATTTATGGATTTTCTTATTGTTAATAATATGTTTCACGATTAGAACAAAAACTACGCTTCCTATAAAAAAATTAAAACAAATTCTTAGCTCTTTTTTTGGGTGAACAAATTTCGTTCATTTATTTTCTTCGTAGCTTGTGTCGTTTGTCAAAAAATTTGATTATCTTATTTTTTATGTCGTTTTTTACGAATAAGACAAAAACTACCGATCCTATCAAAGAGTGAATATTCAGAAACTTGCAGATCTTTTTTGGATGCATAATTTTTTTCGATTGATCTTTTTCCGTGTCTTGCATAGTTTGACCGTGAAATGGAATTTTTAATTCTTAATTATTTTTCTGTGCAATCAAAATATAAATTTTGGATTTTTCAAGAAAGTTCAAAAAGTTGTTATGACAATCTTGAAGGGCGTTTGGACAGCAACGTTATTCTTCTATAGACTTTTTTCTGTATTCCAAAAACGATACCTGCTCCTGTTAGAACCGCGGTTAATCACACCTATGGCCGCGCCTCACGGTTGTGAGATGGGTGGCCATAAGATACAAAGAAATTACAACGAGAGGCCGGCTAAACCCTCGTGTGTTTTGACGACACGAAGCGATCCAAGCATGACAGCTTTATGTATCCATCGTCAATTAACAAAAATTCCGAAGGTCTTCACAAAAATTCTATAGTTGTTTTTTCATATGTTGAACATAAAATAAAATTTTGAAAAACTTTATTAGGTCGGCAATTTGTTTTAAAAAATTAATTTGATCATTTTGCCCCCCATTGCTTCACGAAAATTCAAAAACTTTTGCAAACTTGAGTGAGTAATTATAAAGTCACTCTCTATCCTGTATCAAATTTGCAAAATGTTTGTGATACGGCAACATTATTAAAATTGTAATTAAACAAATTAGGTACTTTGTTAAACTACACAGAAGTTTTTGATTGAAAGTTCATCTTTCTTAATTAATGCTTCAACTTTCTTCTAAATAATTAATCTTTTTGGCTTGAAGATTCGACTATTTGATTAAAATGCAACTGTTTTGTCACCGCCGCTTATTTCAATAGGAGAAGGGTGTGCGATACTGAAGAAACTACTTTAACATTCACTTGACTTTAAGGCGCTTCGTCAGGCTTGATTTTTAGCCCATGTCTTACAAATTACATGCTTCCTCCTACAAGGATGAATTGTTCGATGTAATATTTTAACCACCTAATCTCAATGGCTTAATACACAATAAGACAATCTACTTTTTTTTGAATAATTATCTTTTTTTTTTTAATCAATCGAAAATGTGCTTCATTCATGCGCCTGGAAGTGAGCAATCAGCTACCGGGAAATTACCCACAGTGAACCGAAAACAGGCGCTACGAATTTGAAGAGCACAGCACGTAATATTTGTGGAAATATTAAAGTAATATTTGTGGAATGATTCAAATAAAATATTGAATCTCATTAGGATCGTAGGTATTCCAAAGCTTTTAATTCAGACAATAATAATTTTTATAATTTTTATTGACCGTTTAACTTTTGAGTTCAGCTTGAAATCTCTACGCAGAGACGAGATAATTATTTTATATATTTTTAGCTCTACTAAATAAAAAAATCATTAAATTGAAGTAAAACTAATTGCCATTCATTGAGTACATGTTGCAGAATACTCATGAATTCCATTAAATTTCTGGTACTAATTTTTGAAGGTGTGGAGGATTTCAAAGTCGACATAATAAAAGTTGAGGGTCATTTCTCCTGTTTTTTCATCCATTTTCTGTCACAGGAAAGGTAAAAAATTGTTGAGGAGAATCAAGCTGACATCGTTTCACAAGTATAATGTTGAGGAATGTTTCTATCTTTGGCTCAACATTCTTTGATTTTTTCCCGTTGAGTAATAAGACTTCAAAACCAGGTGTCAGGACTTTTGGACCCGACTTTATAGCATTCGTTGGATGGCCGAGTGCCGCCCGTCAGTGGTCGAGCCAGTAGTGGCAACCGACTTTGGTCCGGCGAAGCGTTACGCGGTAGTCTGTCCGACTGTTTTCTAAAATATTCGACTTTTTAGAATCAAAACTTAACTCTTCCGTTGAAAAATAATTAATATTGTTTTATGATATAATTTATTTCGAAATGTTTCTAAACATTATTTAACAAAGACAACATTTTAATTAAAAATTTTTTATCAGTATTGGCAAATATTTCTGTTCTTAACATTTTGCTACCACACTATAATTAATTTGTAAACATTTTCACACTTTCACAGATATGCGAATATGGAATTATGGACAAAGAGTTAGAATATATTAACCCCTTCACAGTCAGGCGAAAAAAAAACATATCGTGCCAAAAATGTTTTCGAGAAAAAACAATTCCAAATCCAATATGGCGGACATGATACAGCATGTGCCATAGTGAACATAATATTTATCAGGCAGCTTTTAAAATTAAGAAACCTTATCTTTTACCGATTTATAAAATCGTTTTGAAAATTTGAACGGTGATATTATCAATGCAGAACAGAGAAAAGCTTCTCAGGTGTGTCTTGTCCAAATATTACTAACTGCAATTTTGATGATAGATTCATGACATGGTATAGGCTGATCAGAAAAATGATATAACATTGCTGTTTCCAGAAATTTTAATTGGAATGTTAAAATTGATTTACTTACTACTGATCTCATATCCAGAATATTAATTTATAGAATTCTAAAAATACAGGAAACAATTATTTAATTAAAATCCACAAAGACGAATTTTCAAACACATAGTTGAATTGTCTAGCAAATTATTTAATTTTCCAAATTCAAAGAGGAATTTTCAACCAAAACTTCAATGAAAAAGAATTAACTTCAACCACAAATAGTTATATTTTTAACTAAATATTCGAATCTTCAACCGAAAAAGATGAATTATTTAGAAGAAAGTTGCATTTTTGACCAAGAAAGGTAAATTGTGAACCAAGAACTTTTCTACAAAAGGAGGTGAATTGGAGAAAAGATTATTTTTTAACAAAATAGTTAAATTATTGTCAAAAAAATTAAATTTTCAACGAAACAGTTGAATTGTTAACCACATAGTTCGTAGTTTGTAGTTCGATCTACAAAGATGATTTTTCAACCAACAACTGTTCTACCAAGAAAGATCAATTACAAATTTTTTTTTTACAAAATAGTTGCATTTTTGACAGAACAATAAAATTCTTGACAAAATAGTTAAATTTGTAACCAAATAGTTGAGATTTCGATCTAAGAAGATACATTTTCAAACTGATAGTCGAATTTCCAACCAAATAGTTGAATTTTCCAAATTCAAATATTAATTTTCAACCAAATTGTCGAATTTTCAATAGGAAAAGAATTCACTTTAACCGAAAATAGTTATATTTTTAACCAAATAGACGAATCTTCATCCGAAATAGACAAATTCTTCTAAAGACATGTGCATTTTAACTAAGAAAGACGAATTTTTAACAGAGAACGTTTCTACCAAAAAAGATGAATTTTCTATAAAAAATATTAACTTTTAACAATATAGTTGATTTTTTCAGACAAAAAAATGAATCTTCAACAAAACTGGTGAATTCTTAACCACATAGTTGATATTTCGATACACAAAGATGAATTTTCAAAAAAAAAGTTGAATTTCTGAAATAAAAAAAATCTTTGAAATGTGGATCGTTCCATTTTTCGATATTACATATTGTTTAAATTTCCTCTATTTTTATTGTAAGAGCTTCTAACATAAGTACTTTCTAATTTATATGTCTAATAGTACGTGACAAAATTGTCTTTCTGACTTGAAAATTCAACAAATTTATTGAAATATTTTTCTCTTGCCTAACGATTTTTCTAAATCGAAAAGTCAACTATTTTGTCGAGCATTTATCTGCTTGGTTTAAAATATCATCTCTTACTGTAGAAATTTCAACTTTTGTAGTGAAAATTGCAACCTTCTGGTTAAAAGCTAATCTTTTCTAATCTAATCTATTCAAATTTCTAATCTATCTAATCTTTTTTTTTGTCTAGAAAATTCATATTTTCAGTTCTGAAATTTAATAATTTAATAGAAAATTTGATTATTTTGTTGAAAATTTGTTTTTGTTGGATAAGTCCAGCTATTTTTAATTTCTTATTACAATCTTTTCTTGTTTGTTGAAATATCATCTATTACATTTATTGCCTAAAATTCATCTTTTTAGTTTGAAAATTAAGGTCCTCGGTTGAAATTTGAACTATCGTTCTTAAAAGCTCAGCTTTTTGGTTGATTCATAATTTTAGTTCAAAATTCGTTTGCTTTTTTTTTGTTAAAAATTAATTTTTTCTTACCTCAAAATGTAAATATTTCTCTAAAAATTCAATTGGTTTGTTGAAAATTCCATTGTTTTGTGGAAAATTCGTAATTTGGGTTTAAGATGCAACTGCCCATTATAAAATATCAAAAACAAACTCTATTTGAAAGTCCATTATGAGAAATTTTCGAATATTGAGAGATCTAAAAAATTTTGAAACGAAATCTCTTAAAATTCTTTGGATTTTTCAAATATAACTTGAAACCATATATAATAACATTTAACTTCTTAGAAATTGAAAATAAGTACAATTAAAAATTTTCAATTTCAATCCATATATTTCAAATTCGCGTCAAATATTTTAAAAATATTATAACATCTTTCTGAAAACAAAAGTGTCAAGACAATTGGTAAAAATGTGTCTTGACTTAAAAAATATATTTGTTAAAAGCAATGCGTATTATTTTCTAATGTATTATTATTATTTATTTATTTAACGACAGGCTGAATGATACATACATAATACCTAATGCTAGCTGCGATATTTGTTTAGGTCAAAAGACCTGTACAAAGGAGTTGAATTAAACGATAAGCGACTCTATTACACTATTAATATAATCTACACAATTTACACTACAGAGAAATTATAAAAGCCCTAACTTTCAGCACACTGGACAAGTATTTAGCGACACGCAATAATTCTTTTTTATCCGGGGAATTCAGAGGCGCAATCCAGAATGGACCAGAGGCTGCAAGACTAAACGCGGAATCGAAACAATCCTTTCTGACATCCCTATACATAGGGCATTCTGCCAACAAATGAAACAGATTCTCTTCCACTCCCAAGTTGCAGATTGTGCAGAGTTTCCCCATAGTGTATCCAAAAGAAAGATCCCCCAATGTGAATCTACCCCTCACGTCTCCCATAAGACGCACCTGGGCAAGAAGTCTAACGTATTTAAACGGTATCCCGCCATAAAAATATTGCTGTCCCATGGGAGCAATCCATAGGTGAGGTAGCACCTGAAGAGAGGATGTCTGACTCAGCCTATACAGGTCCGCATCTCTAAGATAGGCCTCGAATTTCGCGAGGGTTATATCCTTATTGTTCTGTAAACTGACCAAGTTCATGCCGGGCCATAAAGCCTCCATTTCACCTAACGAGATGAGATGTTTTAGCTGCATGACCCAATTAATCTTGAGAACTGCCCTACCTGAGTCCGCAAGTACCTGTAGTCGTTTTAAACAGACCTTAGGAAGCCTCTCTTCACCCATACCCAAAACCTTCTCTAGCCAATTTAAGGCCATCTTTAATATGTTGTATGCTAGTGGAACAAGGCCTAGTTCCAGTCTCAACGTGTAACCCGGAGTGTGTAAAGGTAGGCCCAGAACTCTCTTGAAGAAAGTAGTTTGGATTACCTCTACCTCCTTACAGTACCTCAAACCCCAAATCCCTATGGCGTAAAAAAGGACGCTTGAGATAAGGCTCTGAAATAAAATTAGTTTAGAGCGCCAAGATTTCGACTCGGAGACTCGAAGGACTTGCAAAGATGAACCCACGGCTACCTTAGCGGCAGTAACCCTTTTGGCACAAGCCAAAGAAAAGGTACCCGAGCTTCCAAAAAGCTTTCACAGGTAGGAATATTCCCGGACCATCTCCAATTGAGTGCCCTCAAACGTAAAATTTGGTATCAACGGAGGTCTGTCCCTATGGAAAACCATGGTCTTGGTCTTAGATGTATTGACTTCCAGGTAATTCAATCTACAATATTCAGCAATAGCATTAATTTTTCTCTGGAGGTCAATCCTATTGTCAGCAAGTACAACTATATCATCAGCATATGCCAAACGGATAACCTCGATCAGGTGGTCAATTGAAATTTCCCTGAGGCCACGACTCAGAAAAAAACTTTTCAAATCCCCGATTGTCAAGATGAAGAAAATTGGGCTAAGAAGCTCACCTTGAAGGACTCCGCATTCCACGTCAACTGGGGACGTGGTGCCCTCTGGAGTGCGAATGGACATCCTAGCTGCGTCATAGAGACTTTTCATTACCCTAATAAATTTTGTGCTGACACCTATGGTCAATAGTTTTCGCCAGAGCAGATCATGGTTGACTGAGGGGAAGGCTCTCCTGAAATCAAGAAAACAGGCAAAAACCTTATGACCAGGAGTGGAAAGATGGATCTGTACGATGGAGCTCAAAACAAAAATATGGTCCATACAACCTCTGGCCGCCCTGAAACCCGCCTGAAATTCCGGCAGACACTGACACTCATTCATCCACGCCACCAATCTGTCCAGGAGGATCCGCGTGAATATTTTAGCAATGACGTTCACTAGCGCAATGTCTCTATATGAGGCTGGATCCTTTTTGTCACCCTTTTTAAAAAGCATGCACGTAAGAATATTTGTTCAATCTGATGGGACCTCTTCATTCTGCCAGACCCTCCTGAACAAACATTCAAGGTAATCCACTCCTAAATCGGGATGCGCTTTATAAAATTCCGCAGGAATGCCATCCTCACCTGGAGCTTTCCCTGCTTTACATTTTCGAATGGCAGCAATTATTTCATTTTTGGAAATCGACCCATCCAGCAGAGGATGTGTATTTACGGGCCAAGCAAGGTCAAGTCCAAGTTTAGGGGGGTACAACGAGTTCGCGAAGTCTTGCCACGTTTGCAGGTCGATACAATTTCCATACGCAGACCTAATCTTAAAAAAGTTGACTGCCCTCCAGAATTCTGCAGAACCTCTGGCTGCTTCAAGAGTATTCTGAAAAGCCTTTTCGTAGTTTGCCTTCTTTGTATTCATAAGAGATATGTACGCCCTTTTATCTGAATTATATTTAAGCATGTCCTCTTGCGCGAACCCTGACACTTTACAAATCTTTCGGCTTTTTTCTACCTTTTTTTTACTGTTAAAGCAGGACCAGTCATACCACGGTTTCTTTCCCACAAAAGAGGAAGAAGGCCTAGCAATCATTCCCGCTCTCGACGCCGCTTCCTTGATAAATGATATAAGATTCTCATTCATTGCATGCAAGGAGACCGTATTCCAAGAGTGTGGATCAGAGAGCGACAGACTATCAAGAAATACCTCCCTCCTAGCCTCTCTCCATATCAGTTTCGCATTCGCACTCGTATTCCTCGCTTCAACAACCCCCTCCCTACCACCCATTCGTACATTCGACACTTCTACGCAGAGCGGAAGATGGTCGGAGCGAGTAGCAATAGGAATAACTTTAAAATCTTTAATTACATTGATTGAAGTAAGAGCGCAGGCTGCGAGATCAATAGTACTCCCACTCCCGCCTGATAGGCGAGTGTAGCTTGCCGGCCAATCACCACCGAATCTGCTGTTGAGGAAAGCAAAGCCATGCACTTCCAAACATTCAACCAAAGCAAGACCCCTTCTAAACACGTCACGATCCAACACGGATCTTTCCGCAAATGCATTTAACCCCTCCGGGAAGGCTTCATAAGGCACCTGGTTTAGATTACCAATACGCGCGTTAAAATCCCCACCCAGAATCACGGGAATAGAAGGATATAATTCCTCTAGCCGCGCAAGGACTAAATCCAAACTTTCGCAAATTGACTCTCTGTCCAGCCCCGGTTTAAAATATATCAAGCCGACTATAAATCGTAATAGAAAAAAAGCGCACTTTATAAAGATCCACTAAGGGGATATATCAAGGACTTCGCAGGCATACCGTTTTCGGTTTTCAAATATGACTAAGCCACCACTTACTCTACCAAATCTACTCACTTTTGTCGCACTTGCCGAGAAGCATTCATGATGAGGAAGCCAGGAGGGGGTTACAGGAGCCGTCAGGAGCCGTCAGGAGCCACGTTTCACAGACGCAGATAATATCGCTGTCCAAGATAGCCGTTGAAATGTCTCCCAGGTTAGCGAATCCATGAGAGTTCCAGAAGACAATCCGAATATCTTCTCCCGCCCCCACGATAGTGTCATTCGCTTTTCTTGCGAGAGTTTCTGGTGTCTCTTCGGGGTGTCGATTTCTTGTCTTGACTAGACGAGGGTGGGCCATCGGAATTATGATTTCCGGAGAGAAAGTCGGTAATTGAGCCAGTCCTGGTCCGTTGGCTTTCCCCAGTTGAGGATGCTGAATCAGACTCAGACCCATCTCGTTTCGGCGGTCTTCCTCTCTGTCTCCTGAGAGTGTTCTTCGCGACGAGAAATGTCTCCGTCGAACTAGGAGGAGAGCCTGTGCCCATGGAGTGAATGTCGTCCTTGGATAGGGGTTTTCCATTGTAGATTAAATGCTTTCCCCTGATTGAGACATCGTACCCTTGCTCCGACAGTTTCCTCTTCGTTTCCCATAAACGGTTTCGCAATTCTCTCTCCATCTTTGACCTGTCGCTTGTCACAGGAAGACCCATACTCGAAAAGTCTTTAGCCCTTTCAAAAACACGAGGCCTATGCGTTGGCGAGCCTAGCTTGATGAGGACTTGTCTAGAGCCTGGGTTTCTTCCTAAACGGCTGGCTGATTCCACCACAACCGACTCCACCTTTGTCTTGGAAAATATCTCGCAAACGGACCGCGTGAGGTCTCTGTTGATGGGTTCAGTATCCTTGAGCTTGTGCATTACTACATTTTTGGCACATGCATCTCTTCGGGGTGAAGAACTTCCTCCGTAAGTAAATTAACATTGTCTTCCAGAGCGGCGTTTCTCCTCTCAAGCTCCCCGTTTCGGATGTTCAAGGCTGAGGCCTCTCCTTTCAGGATCAAAAGATCATTGTTGATTTGTTCCACCGCACCCTTCAGCGTGGTCATATCGGTCTTAGTTGCCGACGTATCCTCTTTTATGGAAGTCAGGAGAGCTTCGAAACGCTCAACGTGCGAAGCTGCCATCCCGGGTTCCCCCATCTCACGATACGACAGTTTACAGTCAGCTGATTATAAGTGAGCGACTAATGTTTATTGGACAGATAGTACGGAGAAACACTGAGAACACTCCGCATCAAACACGGTTTGTACACCAAAACAGATGAAATCCATTTGCACCAACGAAGCACCCGCGAGATCGACACTCCCGCACCTTGCATGCCAAAAATTAGATCGAACTTGAGTCAGAAAAATAGATTATTTGCGAAATTATTCGGCGCGACACAAAGCGTGACTAGCGGGCATTTATTTTTTACACGAAAAAGCGGATATTTATGAACATATGCATCCTAAATTAGTATTTTATTCCTATTTTATTGATAATATAAAAGATTTTTACAATAAGATAATATCTTTCTAAAAACAAAAGTGTCGAGTGATTCGTTAAGAGGGAATTTTGACACGAAGAATTTAAACAACCCTCATTACTTTTTAAACAATTCTTAATTGTTCAAACAAAATAATTTTCTTTAAACAATTTTTTTTAAAACATTTAAACAATAATCGTATTTTCTAAATATCTAAATATCTAAATAAGTAAAAAGACAGAGATCCTATCCTTTTGAATCATTTTAAATCTTAATGCTCGAAATAGATAGAGAAAATGTGTCCCATTCTATCTCTTTGTCAATCTAAATTCGCGTCTATCTTTTTCAATTCTCTTTTTTCTATCTCATCCTATACTTTATCTATCCACGTCAATCTTTTTCTATCTCTCTATCAATCTAAGCTCCTGTTATCTTTTGCAATCGCCTTTTTCCTATCTCCTATTATCCTTGATCTATCCGCGTCAATCTTTTTCTATCTTTTTGTCTATATAAATACACGTCCTTCTTTTCCAATGCCCTTTTCTCTATTTCATCCTATCATCCTTCTATCAACGTCAATATTTTTTTATCTCTCAATCAATCTAGACTCCCTTTATCTTTTTCAATCTCCTTTTCCCTATCGCTTCTTATCCTCGATCTATCCCCGTCAATATTTTTCGATAAATTCACATCTTTCTTTTCCTATCTCCTTTTCTCTATCTCATCCTATCCTACCTCTATCAACGTCAATCTTTTTCCATCTCTCTATCAATCTAAACTATCGTTATCTTTTTCAATGTCCTTTTCCCTATCTCTTCTTATTCCCGGTCTATCCGCGCCAATCCTTTTCTATCTTTTTGTATATATAACTTCAAGTCTTTCATTTCCAATCTCCTTTTCTCTATCTCATTCTTTCCTCATTCTATCAACGGCAATCTTTTTCTATCTCTCAATCAATCTAAACTCCCCTTATCTTTCCCAATCTCCTTTTCCCTATCTCTTCTTATCCTTGATCTATCGACGTCAATCTTTTTCTATTTTTTTGTCCATATAAATTCACGTTTTTCTTTTTCAATCTCCCTTTCTCTATCTCATCCTATCAATCTAAACTACCGTTATCTTTTTCAATCTCCAATTCTATGGCTTTTGTCAGTTCTTATCTTTGAATCTTTCTCTCGCAAAGGATAACGCATCGCACGATCTTCGTAGTCACCATTTTCGTAGCACCGACTACATCCACAGTACCCATTGTACTGGAGCCTATTCTGTAAAATTGGTCGAGCTTCGGAGTCAACTTGGCAGCATGAAGGAATAATGGTTAACGTTATAGGCGATGAGATAGAGAAGAGGGGATTTAAAAACGATAGACAGGAATTTAGATTAACAGAGATAGAAAAACTTTGACTTTAATAGATACAGGATAAGATGAGATATATAATAGAGGACGGGAATTTCTATTGGAGGAGAGATAGGAAAATATTGACGAGTATAGATAAAGGACAAGATAAGATGTAATAAGAGGGGGTTGAAAAAGATTGACGAAACTTTAGATTGACAGCGATATGGAAAAGATTGACGTGGAGAGATGGAGGATAGGATGAGATAGAGAAGAGGGGATTGAAAAATATATACGTGGATTCAGATTGAAAAATAGATAGGAAAAGATAGACGTTGATAGATGTATGATACAATGAGATAGGGAGAAGGATACTGAAAAAGATAGACGTGAATTTAGATTGACAAAAGGATAGAAAAAGATTAAGGTGGGTAGACAAAGGAAAAGGTGAGACAGAGAAAAGGGTATTGTGAAAGATAAACGTGAATTTAGATTGCAAAATAGATAGAAAAAGATTGACGTTGATAGATGTGTGATACAATGTAATAGGGAAGAGGATACTGAAAAAGATAGATGGAAATCTAGATTAATTTAGGGATAGAAAAATATTGACGTGGATAGATGAAGGATAGGATGAGATAGAGAAGAGGGTATTGAAAAAGATAGACGTAAATTCAGATTTAAAAATAGATAGAAAAAGATTGACTTTGATAGATGTATGATACAACGAGGTAGCGGTGACGAGTTTGTAAGGATAGATGGAAATTTAATTTAATTCAGAGATAGAAAAGTATTGACGTGGATAGATAAAGAATAAGATGAGATAGAGAAGAGGGTACTGAAAAAGATAGAGGTGAATTAAGATTGACAAAGGAATAGAAAAAGATTAAGGCGGGCAGACAAAGGAAAAGGTGAGACAGAGAAGAGAGTATTGTAAAAGGTAAACGTGAATATAGATCGAAAAATAGATAGAAAAAGATTGACGTTGATAGAAGCCGGATAGGATGAGATAGAGAAAAGAAGATTGAAAGAGATAAAGGGAGTTTAGATTGATTGAGAGATAGAAAAATATTGACGTTGGTAGAAGGAGGATAGGATGAGATAGAGAAAAGGAGATTGGAAATGGAAGACGTGAATTTATATAGACAAAAAGATAGAAAAAGATAGAAAAATATTGACGCGGATAGACCGAAGATGAGAAGAGATAGGGAGAAGGAGATTGAAAAAGATAACTGTAGTTTACATTGATAGAGAGATAGAAAAAGATTGACGTTGATAGAAGTAGGATAAGATGAGATAGGAAGAAGGGTGACGCTAGGTGGCTGAGGGTAAAAGTAACCAACAAGTGAAATCAGTCTTCGGGCCTATAAGCAGAGGCCTAGCAAACTGTTTTCTTCCAAGTTCATCACAGTTGTCGACTGTGAGATAAAGAAATTAATTTTAAGTCTGTAGGTATATAAGCATGGACGTCGCGTTGTCTTTCTGATACGTGGTCAAAGTCAAATTAATTTTTTATATGAATTGTTTAACTTTTCGATGGACTCCCCAATTTTGAGGGATAGAAAAAGATAAGAGTCCTGGGTCACGAAGGATACAGAAAGAGATTGAAATTAGTAACAGATAGATAGACTAAGGGATAGAAAAAGAGTCTTTGGTCACGATGGATAAAGAAAGTGATTGAAAAAGATTAAAATTCGTAATAGATAGATAGACTAAGGGATAGAAAAAGATAAGAGAAAAAGATAGAAAGTTATTGAGATTAGGGATAAGAAAATATAGCGTTTTAGGGATGCAAAGTGATCCATTGAGAGAGATAGAATAGTTCTATCTTTTCCTCCACCCAAATTTCTATCTTTTTCAATCCTTTTACTTCCAGCAGGGCAATCATAAATGAGGTCACTTTGCTCCTCGTACTGGTATTAGGCAACTAAAGTGAGTGACGGTTCAAGGATTTGGGTCCAAAGGTCGACTGCTCGACAGGCAGCGTGTCAATCACTTTGAGTGACGGTTTCCTGTTTGAGAGTCCAACGGTCGCTTTTTTATGGCGTCTGGCTTAAAATAAACCTATCATTTTCGTTGATATTCATATATAAATATTAATCATCTTAATAATTGCTCATTTCTTGCGTATTCTGATTTTTTTTAGGCTCTTTGAACATTTCCATTCAAGAAATTACTAGTCTAGAGAGTATTTAGTAAAAGGGTCTTAGCACCCTGAAACTGTAATTCTCAAAACAGCGGATGCTGTTACATATTCGACTATTTTATTTTATTTATTGTTTTATTTTAGTTTTGTATTGACGTATGTATTTCAGGCTGTTGTGTTCATAGTGGTGACACTCCCATGTATAGTTTTGAAGGCATTATGTTTTAGTGTCCGGTGGGACCGCTAGGTGGCGCTGAGAGCCAGTACAATGCAATGCGCACGTGCAACCATAATATTTTCAAATATTTCGAAATCTCGAAATTGGACATTAGTCGAAGTGTCAAATTCAATTTGTTGGGTTGACCTCTTGTAGTATAAAATTTGATGGGTAAGTATTGAGTTAAAAAAACAATTTGCTTGATTTGAGGCTACTTTGTTGTTTCCATATTTCGAAGCAGTAACAAATAAATTGAAAAGGATACAAATAAACGTCTTTTTGAGAGATGAGGAAGTTTTTTCTTCAAGCAAAGTTTGTCGTTTATCCGAATTTCTTTGTTAGAGAAATAAAAAATATTATTCTGAAATATAATCTGAAATGTAAAGCCAATTAATTTTTTACATTACAAAAAATCATACTTTTAGTATTTAAATATATATTTTACATATGAACAATCTTTTTATATTTATAAATTTTGAATATTTTGAAAGTTTATTCATATGAAATTAAGTGAAATTTAATATTTACGAGAATTTGGGGAAAGCAGAGTTTAGAAACAATTGCTGTCAGGGATTTGTAGATTCATTTACTTATAGTGTCCGGAGAACCGCTAGATGGCGCTGATTTTAAACCCGAGTTTTCAAAACGATACATGGGAGTGCCACCACTATGGTTGTGTTGACCCAAGTTAGTTTTTCACTGATAAAATGTGTTCCTAATGGTCTGTACATCGGGCTTTGCTGACACATGGAGGAAATACAGTTGTGTTTACTCAAGTTTGTTTTTCACTGATAAAATGTGTTCTTAAAGGGTCCTACATCCGACTTTGCTGACATGTGGATTAAAGAGCCTCGGTATTTAAGCCGCGACAGAAGCAGCAGAGGTTTATTCTAGTATTGAGTACAAATTGAAAATTAAAAATGAATCTCGCACTTACGGTCTTCTTCGCGGTTGTGGTTATGAGTCTTCTGCTCGCAGCTGTTGACGCTGGCTGCCCTAGTTACTGTGACCACAAAGAGACCTGTGCGGGCTGCACCTTTAAAATATGCAAACCAATGGAAGGTAAGTCGATAAACTATTGATAATTATATAAGGGACCGTTCGAAAACAACTTTAAACTGCTGGGAGGTGGGCCTTTAATGCAGAAAGTGACACCGCAAAGGGAAAATATCAATGTGAATAACAGTTTTGTAAAATGCTTGTCAAACTTAACATTATTTTCTTGTAGACATCCCCCCCCATTCTTCCACTCCTCTCTTTCTCCTCTTCTTAAGGAATTAATCTTTTTCCCTATTTTTTTTAGAAACTTCCCATTTTTCTCGTTTTCTCACTTAAATGCAAACCAAATTAACAGAAGCTAATGAGAAAATCAAACTATTTTTTGTTAAAAATCATATATTATATTTTTGGTTTACAATTCATCCCTTTTGTATACAAATTCTAATATTTGGTTCGAGATTGAACAATTTGGCTCAAAATTCGTTCTGTTCGTAGAAAAATCAACTGTTTTCGACTGAAAATTCATATTTCCTGGTTGAAAATTGTACTGTCTTCTGAAAAATCGCCCTTTTGTTTCGAAATATCAACAATTTGGTCAAATGTTTTTTCCGTGACTAAAAAATCTTTCCTGGTAAAAATTCCACTCTTTTTTGAAAATTCGTCAATTATTTTATTTAGGTTCGTCTTTCTTGGATGAATTCAACTGTTTCCGTTTCAAAATTAAAATCTTTTTGGATAAAATATAAATTATTACATTTTTTTCTGAGAATTCATCTTTTTGTTTAAAGTTGACTGTGTTTGATTTAAAACTAAAATAATTTTTTGGTGCAAATATCAAATATTATTCTACGTGGATAAATACACTTTGTTGACTGAAATTTCAACTACATGGTTGAAAGATGAACTTCTTTGCTAAAAATTCAATTACTTCGTTTCATATTTCACTATTTTGTAGCAAAATTAATAATTTTAATGAAAATTTAACTATTTTATTGAAAATTTGTCTTTTTGGTTGAAAGTTTAAAATATTTTTTTTAAATATTTGTGTTTTTTAAAAATATTTGTTGACGATTCAACTGTCTTCTAAATAAATCGTTTCTCTTGGCTCAAAAACTTGACTATTTGTTCAAAAATGCAGTCTTTGGTGGTTAAAGGTGATTCTTTTTTTATTGAAGATTGGTTGAAAATTCGTCCTCGAAAACTGAAAATTCAACTCTTTAGCTAAAAATTCATCTCTTTTGATTGAAAGGTTGACTATCTGGTTGCGAATGCAACAGTTTGATCTAACATTCATTTGTGTTGTTTGCTGAAAATCAACTATTTGGTTGAAAAATGATCTTCCTTGATTGAAAATTCATCTTTTCGGGTTAAGGTTCGACTTTTTGATTTGCAAACTTATTTGTAACTTCTCCTAGAAAAGATGTATTTTTAATTTAAGAAGACAAATTTTCAACAACAAAAAAACCAATTAGAATGACTTTTGAACACAACTGTTAAATTTTCAAGAAACTAAGTGCATTTTTAACCTAGGGAGGTGCAATTGCTACTAAGAAAATTGCATTTTTGAATCAAAAAGACAAATTATAAAAAAATAGCTGAATTTCAATTCAAACAAGATTTCAGTTGACTTTTCAATACCAAAATATTCATGTTAAACAAAAATTGAATTTTCTGCATAATAGTTCAATTTTTAACGAAACAGTTGAATTTTGAACAACAAAAAAATGACTTTTTAATAAAATTCTGGAATTTTCGACAAAAAACATAGTTGCCTTTTTATCCAAAAAGATACCATTTCTGCTAAAATCGATGCACTTTTAAATAAAATAAAAATTTTAACAAAGTTTACTTTTCAACGGAATTGTTGTCATTTCAAACATATAAAAAAATGCATAAGTAAAAACATAATTTTCAGGGAAAGTAACTCCAAAGAAAGAAATATAAATACATGTAAATACAAGGCAATTGAATTACCAATATGAATATTATATCAGGGTCACTGCAAAACTTCATTTTAAAATTCTCTAATGTTTCCCTGGCCAATTTTTAGTTTTCCCTGATCATTGATAATCAAATGCCAGAATATTCAACTTGCAACATTTGTAACTTAGAATCTTTTATAAACGGAAAAAAGCACTTGCAAATTGAAGTTAAAAAAATTCAAATTTATTCTGCTTAAAAGTTATTTAAAGCTATAGAAATGCCCTGAATTTAGCAAGATTTTTTTCTAAATCCCTGATTTTTCCTTGAACAATAAAATAACCTGACTTTTCTGTTTTAATAGTTGTTGGCTTGGTTCGATTTTCACTTACCGCGTTTTTTTTGTCCCGTATTTGCGAATTTCCAAAAATTACATGCATGAACGAAGGACCCCACCTCCCCTACTGTAAAACATCGTAACAAAGTCTCTCGGGGGGGGGGGCCGCCCCCTCCCTGAGAAAATACGTAATTTAATTACGGTCCCTTATCACAATTTGAGCCTAATTTAAAATAATAGTTTAGAATACTGGTATTAAGCAAGGAAAAATATTTTTACTTCCAGGCAGCCACAGTTATTGCCTCTAAATGAATCTGATTCGTGGGATGCAGCGAAGTGGCGCATACATTCTTCAAGAACATTACCTCGCAGAAAATCTACACATATTTTTATAATATGCTGAGTGTTCAACCACAGTGTAGCTTTCCGATGTCAGTTTCGTAAAAAATAAATTAAAACAAAAAACTTAAAACAATTATAATAATATTACAACACGCTAAATGATAGCGAACATGTGTCTAATTTATGAATATTGTTGTCGACAAGTTCCCACCATGCATTGACTAAAAATATATAAAAATATTTTTATGAATCATAAAGTTGAATGCTATTTCTGTCAAAAAAATAATTTGACCTTAAGCCACATTACCAACATTTCAAAATATTTCCAAGGTAAAGAGTAAGCCTAACAGAATAGATAATAAAGCACATTCAACGCGCTTATCATCAGTTTGCATAATAGAATAGATAAAATGAGGAATAAATTAGGAAAAAGCGCCACCTAAATCCGTAATCGGATTTTTTTTATTTTTCGATAGTATATAGTATGTGGAATTTGTACGAAAAGGGATTTGATTGGTTCGGACTTTTCAACGAAGCTTCAGCAGGTTCAACTGCGCAGAGGGGAGAGTACTCAGTCGCACGCTGTGGAGGGCCGCCTCGGCTGTCAGGCAGGCTGATCATAAATGTGTATAATAGAGTCGTTGTTCGTCTCAAACAGGTTTTCTTTTTCCAATACGATGTTCCGAAAGCATTTATAGATTTGTATCCAAGTTCTAGTAAAAACTTCCAGTGTTAGGTCTGAATTTCCAGTGTCACGCTACATGTTGAACAAGTCGTTTTTCTCAAAACGCGATTTTTTAAAATAGCTCACATGATTCCGTCAAAACCACTGGACCGATTAAGCCGTACTCGCATTTTTTAACTTCTGATGGCCTGGAGCAGCTGAATCATGTCAGTCAAGTAAGGGTGTCGTTTCCGGGACACATTTTTTGAAATGCTACAGTGCCCCCCATTATTTCTTATTCCATTGGTCACCATGTCTTTTTTTAGCTTAAGATCTGATTAAAAATGTACAAAAACTCCCATGCAAAAATATTAACAATTGTATTTTTTATGAATTTTTGAAAACGCCTGAAAAAAGCTCGGTCAAATGGAAATACCCCTTGCATTTTAAAATCTGGAAAATATTGAGACAATTTTTTAAATTTTGTATGTTTAAAATTTTTTATTAACAAAACTAGACTATTTTAAAGATATTAAGTTTAGAAGTTTTGAAGAGATTCAAAATTAATTCAAAACCAAGTGTCTCAAGAGAATAGCAAGTTTTTGAAGATTCCAGAGGAAATGTCGAAAGATTTTTTTTGCTGTGAAATTGATTTTAAGAGAAAATCGTGAATTTGAAACCATGTCAGGCAGGACGAATAGGTATCACAAAATGGCAATAAAATCGGTTTGCGTGATAATATTCGGGCACGATACATAAAAAATCCGTTTTAATTTAAATCCTTGCTGATCCTGTTTTCGAGATATCGTCAAATTATGTATTTCAGCTATTTTATCAATGGAACGTAATGAGCTGTACCTTAAGTATGCATTCAAATGCATATAAAATTATTCTTTTTATACTAGGTATGTATCAAAACGTATCACAACGGCTGGCCAGCGAAACCCTCGTATGTCTTGAGGACACGAAGCGACCCAAGGATGACTCCGAGAGCACCTATCACAAGGACAATTAGTCGCACCGAATATTTTGGATACAGTCGTTGCAGCTCTCTTTTAAGGCCTTGATACCGCTCCTTTTTTCCTTTCTCCTTTGCAGTGATGTTATATTCGGACGGAGCCGAGTATTCGATCACGAATATAGTTCGTTTCTCGAAGTCTTGGAGAACAATGTCAGGCCTCGAGTGCGCTTCCGCCACTGTGGTCATTCCGTCTCCGACCACACTACGAGTAATCTCGACGCTAGCATCCGCTTTACTCTTCAACTCTCCAGCCTTGGGAGACTTTTCTGGATTAAAAGACTAATTGCAGAAAAAACTGGACTGTTTCTTCACTTCCATCAAAAATACCTTCAGTCCTTTTCAGGACTAAAGAAATTTTAAAACATAGTTCAGTCTTTAAGGACTGTCAAATATTTTTTCTTTCGGGCGACACTCCGAAACACAACGCCGCATTTCTCGACCAGCACGTAGCTCTCTCTCTCCGGGCGTCCTTTCGGGAGCTATTTGTCCCTGGTAAGCAGCTTTTTTGACGCCTTTCACTCGGTACTACTCCAAGCACCTTCACAGGTCGTCCTTTTGAGCACAGGGTGGATGGCATTAAACAAACGGCAGAGACTTGCCCGGCAGCGTGCCAAGGCAGCGGCCGCGTCAACAGTAATAACTGGAACAGGTGAAGGAGCACCGCGTGCCCGTTCACGGAGTCCAACACCAACAATAGAGGCGCCATTTGTCATCCAGCACTGTCACCAGGAGGTGATACCGCCAACCGCCATCCAAGGACCGAAGGAGGTGCCAATACCAACTGCATTAGTCTCGCCCCTGGGACGTTTTGCGAGAACACCGGGCAAAATTCAGTGCCGCCCGAAAAACACTAATCTCAGTGGCGTGTTACCAGGATCGAGAGACGATCCTAAGTTTGGATCCAAACGTCGTTCTCGAGTGGAAAGAGCAGCGGGTCCCTGATGGCTTCAATCCGTCCACACAAAAACGTCTACAGGACATCAAACTAGGCTTGAGATGGAAACCAGACTTTCGTAATCCCGAGGAGCGGAACTTCATTTTAAATAAATTCTCTGACTCAGTGGTTACTCCGGAACCATGGAGTAATTAGATCACATTCCTCTCCTTTCTTTCCTTCCACGTCTCCATCCCTGCAGTTCGTACCTTCTAACCCTCGAACCTAAAAATGAAGATTGTCAAAACCCTTCTTCTTTTGCTGGGAGCATGGAACCTTGGACGATCCCTCCAACCCAGGACGGACCGTATTAAATTTAATATTCAATAGCGATGATGGCGAAGAGCCACCGCCGGAAAAAAGATTAAGATTTATTCGCTTGCGGCTTGAACACATGACGGATCTGGATGATATTGATTTTGTGAGAAGATTTAGGCTTCAAAGTGGGGTGCTCTGAATGTTTTGGAAGTGATCGAACATAGATTGGAATTTCCTACAAACAAGTAAGTGCAATTGTACCTGCATATTACTTGAAATGGTGTAAAATGGTTTTTCATACTTTCGGGTAGAAAATTCAAGTGATTTGTGCAAAATTCGTAGTTTTACCTTCAAATGAAATTTTTTTCTTCCATCAGTGAACAGTCTTTTCTGGTTGAACTCCATTTTTGAAAATTCGTCTTTTTGGTAGAAAATTAATCTTTTTTTTATACTACTTTTTATACTCTTTCTACGTGATTTTTTTCATGAATGATGCTGTTTCTCCAATGAATCAGCTTCTGCTTTGCCTTCGGTTCTATGCCACAGGCTGCTCTCAGCTCGGTGCTCGTGACTTCAGTGGAGTCAGTGAATCCACTGCAAACAGAATAGTCCACAAGGTGACAGCAACTATTGCGTTCCTTTATCCTGATCATATATATTTCCCGAGGACACCAGCTAAAGTTCAGGAAACCCAAAGGAACTTCTACGCGATATCTCGTTCTCTCAGAGTAATTTGAACTCTTGATTGGAGCCATATCGAGATACGTTCTCCTGGCGAGTTGACTGTCTATTTTTGGATGGAAATTCGACTTTTTTGAAAATTTCTCTTTTTTATTTGAGAATTCAACTGTATGAGTAGAAATTTCATCTTGCTTGGATAAACATGCAACTGCTTGATTGAAAATTGAATAATTTTGTTAAAAAGTCAACCTGTTTGGTCCAAAAATCTACTGCTTTGTTTAAAAAAATTAAATTTCACCTTTTTTGGTTGAAATATCAACTATTTCACTTTTTTCTTGAAAATTTATCTTTTAAGGTTGGAAATTCAATTATTTAATTGAAATTTCAATTGCTTTGTAGAAAATTTTAGTATTTTCTTAGAAAGTCATCTTTTATCGTTTTTTGTGCCACTTTCTTCATTGTGCCACTTTTTTAATACCACTTTCCAGGGTGACTCCAAGGTATTTAAATTCATCGACAGTTTTTAGTTGCTTTCCTTGTAAATAGATCGCTGGGGGTCTCGCCCATTTTATGGGATTCACACCATTTGTCAACCATGTTTATTGCAGCTTGTCCCTTCTCCTGTAGGGCATTCCTTGTGTCACCTTCTATGGTGATCGCACCATCGTCCGCGTAAGCTGTGACTTTATAGCCAGCTTCTTCAAGGATTCTCAGAAGACCATCGGACACTGTGTTCCACAGGGCTGGGCCCAGTAAGGATCCTTGCGGACATCCCTTATTTATTTTTCGTCTGACGTCTCCAGTATTGGTATGGATCGTTACCGTTCTGTCCCTCAGGTAATCCTGGATAAGTCCTATCATTTTATTCGAACACCCTATTTTATTAATGTTATCCACTATGCCAGGCTACCATAAATTGCTGAAAGCGCCAGAAATGTCTAGAAATATGCCTATGACATATTTTGACTTGCTTTTCTTCTGATCCTCTATTAATTTCAGGATAGCGTCTTCGGTGGATTTGTTATTTCTGAAGCCGAATTGGGCGTCCGAGAGATTGGCCTCTATTATAACGTTAGTTCTCTGCAGTATAAGTCCTTCCAGAACTTTACCTAACACAGGTAGCAGGCAAATTGGCCTATACGATGTTGGTATCTTAGGGTCATTTTCTGTTGACGTCAGTAATGTGACCACACAAGCGTGTTTCCATTCGTTTGGGATGATTCCCAGACGAAGGCACCCATTAAAGATCTCTTTAAAGGTATCCTTGATTTGTGTATATGCTCTTTTTACGACCATTACTTCTATTGAATCCAAACCGGGAACCTTATTTGGCTTTATCTTTTTGAGCACTGCTTCGATCTCTTTTGTTGAGAACGGGGTTTCGTCCCTTTCTTCCAAGCTTGGTGTATACATGTTATCTCTCAGAATTCTTTGGTTATATTCGTCTTCCTCTTCGTCGTCGTCTGGGAAGAAGCTATCCAACAAAATGTCAGCTGTATCCCTCCAGTCTATTGTTGGGCCATTTACTCCACCTATCGAACTTACAACCGCCTGAGTTCTCAATTTTTTGCATGCAAGCTTGTATGCAAAGTTCCAAGGGTTTATCGAGGCCCTAGTTACATAATCCACCGAACTGCTGTTCCTCGTGATTTCCATTTGTTTGTCGTAGTTAGTTTTCGTTGCGTAATATGCAACAAGAAGATTTGCTCCCTTACCCGGCCTTTTGGTTCTTTGAACTTTTCTACGGGCTTGACATGCCTTTCGTTTCAGTTTGGTTAGTTCGGCCTTCCAACCATTCTGTGTCACATATCCTTCTAACCTTGATCGGTATTGCTGCGTTTGAGGCTTTAATTAGGTCTCTTCGGACTTCCCTGGCCATGGTGACGACGTCTGTCCGGCTGTGACAGTTCTTGGTTGTCATCTCGCCTTTAGAGTTTTCCAGTATCCTATCGATTTTTTCCCAGTCCGCTTTGTTCACTAGGTATCTAGAGATGATTCATTTCTCTCTTTCGTGTGCCGAGCTTTCGCAGCTCTTGAAATCGATCGTAATGGATTTATGTTCGCTAGAGGTTATTCCCTGTTCCACCTTCCATCTCTTGAGGTAACATATGGTAGGTTCCGTCGTTAATGTGACGTCTATATTGCTTTCACCTTTCAAGCCCGAGAAAGTAAAGAATCTACTTTGCTCGTTACACACATAGAGAGCCATCTCGATGATGAAGTCTTCTAGCCTCCTGCCTCTTTCGTTTAGGCATTTCGAAAACCATGGTGGTGATTCTGCGTTGGCATCAATTCCTATAATAACCTTTTTACCTTTCAGGATTCTAAGGATTTCTCTTATACGATTTATGTATGGATCTATTCCGTGAGAGAACCTGAAGTATGCACTTACAAGGTATATTGATATGGAACCCTTTTCTATCTGGGCACAGACAATATGCTCACAACTTAGATGGTCATGTTTCATTATTATCAGTTGGCTATTAAAAATAATAATTGCCGACAATGGGGCTTTGTCGTCTTTTCCTCCTGTAAGGATTTGTGTACCCTGAACATAGCTGCTGACCCTCCCAAAGGTGTTGTGCGGTTCCTGTAGTAATAGGACATCCACTGAGTTCATATCTGCGTAGTCTCTGACTTCCGCACTGATTTTCTTTCCTCTGCCTCCATTTAATTGCATTATTTTTAGACAATCCACGTCTTTCTAATTATTGTTGTCGTGGCCCACAGCTGGTCCTTTGGATCATTCGATCCAATGCAAATTTAAAAGCAGGGCATTCCCCCCCCCCCCCCCTGATTACTTGCTTTCCGAAATTTTTTTCAAGCCGGGCAAGTTGGAGGCTTGTTCGTCTTTTTATCCGGGCATTCCTCGGTCATGGGTCCTGTCTTTGCAGAGAAGGCACAGGTTCTCTCCTCATCCGTACAAAACTTTTGTACGTGTCCATATTGTTGGCACTTAAAGCACCTCGTCACACCCATGAAATCCTGCACTCTGCAGGCCTGGAATGTCCTCATTCTGGTTTAGTATATTTTTCACGATTTCCTCGTCTTTCATGTCCCGAGGCACATCGAAGGTCACAAGTTTCGGGTTCAAAGAACCCGATCTTGTGATTTTGTAACCTTCCTCCCTTAGGTTTTCATGATCGATTACCCTGTTTAAGTCCGTGGCTGTAGCTGCCTTGATTACGATCCCTCCATCCTTCCTTAGTCTTAATCCTCTTATTTTCAATTTACTGTTGGCTGGGTCAACGAGGCCCTTTACTTTCTTTTTAGTCTCCTCACTTGTCTCAGATTTGTTCGCTTCTGTCGGTTTGATTACCGTAGTCTGCGAAAGTTGTGGAACCTTTCTTGGCGTTCTGGTGAGTGCCTCAATCAGCTTCATGACGTTGCTTACCCTCTCCTGTGACATCTTTTTGGATGGATCACTAGTCAGGATAGCCTTGATTTCCTGTTCAACAAATTTTTCATCTTTATCCGCTGTGTCCGCACAGACCATAAAATCCTTCATTGACGTCTCTTCTAGAGACTGATCTAGATCTTTTATAGAACGCTTGTTCTTTTCCTTCTGTACCTCCTCTAACTCTTTTCCTGGTGAAACATGCATGTGGTCCTCTCCAAAATCCTCAGGACCAGAGGCGGCCACCGGGACTTGCACCCGATCGGAACCACCAAGGAGATTTATTATTCGGAGTGTCTTTCCCCTAGCTACAGTTTTGTCTGCCACGGGTATTTGATTTCCCCGATAACATCGATATCTGGGAGGCGTCCTCCTGTGCACAACCAGCAGAGACCCGCGATGGGGGTTGTAGCCTCCCCACACGCTATGATTTGTGTGTCTCCAGTCCCAACTTGTGCGACCATGAAATTCCTTCCCCCATTCTCAAATAATCCGCTTTTCGTTGTACGAGCAGCAGAGATCGAGGACCGTTTTCTTTATTTTCACGCCAGTCATCAGAGATTTTTGCATAAAAAAGGCCCGCCGATGCGGGCCTGTTTAAATGGTCTCCAAAAATTTCTATTCGTTTCCTCCATCCTCTTCCACTTCCCATTCTGATGTCTTCAGAAATTTTGCATAAAAAAGGCCCGTCAAAGCGGGCCTTTCTTTTCGTTTCCTCCCTACTCTACCTCTTTCTATGCTGCTATCTGCCAAAAATTTTACATAAAAAAGGCCTGTCGTTGCAGGTCAATTTTAATTCTAATTCATATGTTAAGCGCCTACATCAGTTCTCAGATTTCCGAGTCGTGCTACTCGTACAGAACAAATTTCGTACAAAAAATAGAAAAATCTTCTAAGTTCCCATATCTGCTATTTGTACGGAATTTTTTATTTCACAAAAAAATAGAAAATAAAAAGAGAAAATGAGAGAAGGGGTTCAGCAGAGGCACAAGCCGACTCAAGACACACGGGACCTCTGCGTGTTAGCGGAACTTCAATACTCTACTCCCCGCTAATTTTTTCAAGCCCGTTCCCTCGGCAGTGTTTTTCTACTGATGACAACTTGGTTGAACTTCCACTGCCATGGGAGGCCCTAATTGAATGTGGACACATGAAGAATGTGTCAGCTGGAAACCAGCAAGACTTCGTGAGAGACCCCCATCGCTGAACATTGATTAATGATTATTTTCGAACTCTGAATGTAATTATTGCAGGTGAAAATCGGCCACTTCTCGGCTGAATAATGTCCCAAGTGTCATGTAAGCTCACGAGAGCGATAAAACATTCAGTGTATATATTTTCTTTCTTCAATGCTCAAATAAGAAGGTTCGTGCATGAAACTCCACATATATGTAAGTACCTCCTCCCGTGTAATTATATTTTTTGCTTTTCAGTAAATAGAAAAGAAAATACCAAATTATCTCCACGTTACATTTATTCTTTATAAAATTTGTCACTTACAACTTTAGATAAACGCAGTTCTCATAATCAAACACTTATGATAAGAAGTAACATCAAACAATCTGTACTATCACCTGGCCACATTCGCTGTGGTTAACATTCGTGACACTGAGCATGTGTCAA
The DNA here is from genome assembly GCA_932178445.1 of Andricus quercusramuli. Lineage (NCBI taxonomy): Eukaryota > Metazoa > Arthropoda > Insecta > Hymenoptera > Cynipidae > Andricus > Andricus quercusramuli. The sequence continues at coordinate 335,081 of CAKNXH010000212.1, read as the reverse complement.
CAACACTCTTGGTCATAAGAACAATATTCCACTAACTTCAGATAAATAATATCTTTAGTACTTACTGTGACGCAAACAAAACAGACAAATATTTAGAACAAATGCAAGAAAAGGCACGTCGTTTCGCAAGGTAAAAAAAATCAGTTCTGATCACATTCAAATGCAAATAATTACAATTCGAAACATATATCTAAGCAAGTTCTTTGGATACATCAATAAAATTAATTAATCACAATTCTTATCACTGTAAATACTTTGTTCGTGAGCGAATGTTTTGATCATGAGTAAACATTCGGTCATATTTTGGACATAACTATTAGAGCGGATCAAGAAAAAAAATGTATAAATTGTTCTTATGTTGAAAATGTACTTCCAAACAAAATTGAGATCAGATCGTTAAAAATGATGAACTCCTGAACTATTTGTTACATGAGAATGTTTTTCTATGCTGAAAAAAATTATTTATAATATTTAGAGCTTCTAGATTTTTTGTTGATTTTCAGGTCTCCATAAAAAATTAAATTTCCCCTTGTGAGGGACCCAAAAGTAAACTGTTCAGTGCTAAGTCGTTTTCAATTCTAATTTTTTCCGTTTTCGATCCACCCTACTGTCTATGAGAGGGAACTTTATCACTTGCACCTTCCAGTGATTAACGTATCACGTACTAATGCGTAGACTCTATTCTGGAGGATAAATTCTAATGGAAAGAAATAACTTGATACTAGAAAAGGGCAAAATTGTAATGGAAAGTTACTCATTACAATGCCCAACTCTACTGGCCACTAAGGAAGAAAATATGAAAATAATAAATGGAGATATGTTTAATTGAAGCACTGATAATAAGTTTACCGCTGGTGGTGGAAGTAAATGGGATCCCGCCTCTCTTGCCCCTTTTACTCGAGCCCCAATTCCCTTTTCAACTTTAGCACCTGAAATTCCAGTAGCTTGGTCTCTTTTATTTTCTTCCTCATCTTCACTTCATGAAGCTCCTGGCGCCGGTTGCCATCATTTTCTAGTCCTTGCTTCGAACAACTGGCCAGTTCCAGTTTGGCTTTCATACGCTTCCTTGCCTTAACATCCTCACGTAACACAGGCCGTCGTCTCTTGCAATATTGCACCCATTCTGCTTCCTCAGAAATTGTGCGCTTCCGCATAGCCTTGTCACTGCCAGAAGAGGCAGATGTCGCAGTGGCAGAGGAGCTAGATCGCTCAGAGTTTGATTATGATGAGCCATCAGCACACAAATTCGCCCGTAGAGCATCAGAGTTCCTTTTATAAAAGATCATTGCCAACTATTCACGCCATTTCTCCTTCGAAGTGTCCTGGATAACTGTGGCTGCATTCAGAAAGGATGCTTCAAATGCCTGTGAAACTAAATACAGTGTGTGAAAACAGAAACAATGGAATAATTGTTTCACACAGAACTGGACAAACCTCAACCTCGTAACTGAGAGCTGCACTTGGTTTAGATACAAGTACGGAGGAAAAGTCTACTTACCTGGAACAAAACAAAATACGTATTAGTTTCGAAAATCACAGCGTTATTGTGTATTCTCAGTATTCAGTTTCTCCTTGTCTCCGACAAATTGAATACATGCTGTTCATTAATAACAACAGGTTTTTTTCGTTCATGTTTTGGCTTTGGAAGATTTTTCGTCAGTTCGTCGGAACGTGTTCAGCGGAAACGGCTGGGCTGGTATGCCAGCTAGCCCGTTAGCAGAGGAGAGAGGGACGTATTAGAGTAACCAAAAATATACGTTTTGTTCGATTTCTTTTATTTGATCTTTTGCTCACCTTGGTGTAGAGAATATGTTCGAAGATTCAAACGCGGAGAAATCAGTAATCTGCCTGGTGAGAGTGACGGTGATGGCTCGTTCGTGAAAATTATTGTTGGCAATAAGCTATGGGTTCCCCAAGAGAGAGGGACGTCTAGGTGTTCGGTATTCGCCGGGTGAGACTCACGGCAATAGCTTACTCGTGAGACCTATGGCTGGTAACCAGCTGCAGGCACCTATGGCTGGTATGCAGGTAGGGTTTCTTCAACGGTGCTGGCAGTCAACTGCCGAACAACGGACGTTCTGGGTCATTGCCTGCCCTTTTAATGGGATGGCTGCGTGGGCGTTGCGTGGCAGTCGCACAGAGAGGGCAGAAAATCGATAGAGGGAGATGTGCCGGTCGAGCTTCGCGGACATTGTACTCGCGACTCTTGACTTCATACGTAATGGTAACGGTGGTCGGAGTGGACGTGTCGATTTGCAGCTCTCCGGAGTATTGAGTTTTCGCCTGTTTTTCTTGCTCTTTTTTTATTAAAAATTTGCAAGTTGTCTCTTTGTGTGTTCCTGGTGCGTCTGAGCAAGTTGGTTTTTTCAAAACTGCCGGATTCTTGTTGTTCTGGATTATTCAATAACTGTCATTGATCAATTGGTGCAATGGGTGCGTGTCCAGAGTGCAAGGAAGTGATTTCCAGAGGAGGACCTGAGGTGCTTGTGTGTGTAAAGTGTGGTGTTTTAACGCATCTGGCCTGTGCGAATTTTAACATTTCCAAACCAAACTTTGATAAACTTAAAAAAGGTCAAACAGATTTCTTCTGCATGAAATGCAAAGGACAAAACACCAGCGACATCTCTACGGCAGTAGATGGACCTGCATCTAATATTCGCAACGCAGGTGGTACGTCTTCCCCTCACGCTCCTGCCCTCTCAGCAGCAACGGCTACCCCCAACCTGCCTGATCTCGCTGCCATGATCAAACATGCTGTTTTGGAAGGACAAAAGGATGCGCTTGCGCAATCTCAGGAGATCCTTTCCAGGATCATAGAATTTGAAAACAAGCAGCAAGCATTTAATAACGATCTTTTAACTTCGATTCAAACGATCAAAGCAGACATTGCTGAGAACTCGAACCGAATCTCTTCACTCGAAGCTGGCTCAGAAATGGGAAAGGAAGACATTACAAAAATAAAAAAGGATGCCAATGATTTGAAATCAAAAGTGGCTACTCTGGAGCATGCGCTCAACGTGAGTGAGCAAGCGGCCCTTCAAACGACTTTGGAAATTCATAATTTCCCTATGAAACCCAATGAAGACCTTTTTACAAACATGGATTCAATAGCTAGGGCTCTTGACGTTCCCTTTAAGAGGGAAGATGTGGTCAAAATATACAGAATCATAAAGGCACCTGCACTTACAAAATCCTCCAACCCGCCCATCATTGTCGCGAAGCTCAACAATCAACAACTGCGAGATAAATTCATTGAGAGACGTAAGGTTTTTAGAGACTTCACCACTGAAAACTTCGGGTGGTCGAGCAATGTTAAACACCCTGTTTATCTACGTGAGGCCCTGTCACCTTTGAATAGGAAGATCTACGCCATTGCCCTGGGTCTCAGAAAAGACAAAATAATCAAATATCTGTGGATTGCTGGAGGAAAAATTTTTTGTCGCAGAGAGGATGGATCTCCACGAATTTACCTGGCTAACCTGCAAGCCGTTGAGGGACTTAAATAGCAACTACTGCCTCTTAGTATCATCCTATATTTATATGTCGGTAAATATAATATAACTTGTCAATTACACCTATTTTCAACGCATCTAGCATACATAATAATTTTTTCATTTGAAAATTTTTATTTGATAACACAAAAGTTTCTCAGTTATTCTAACTGTACTAATTGGATTTATTTTGTTCTGCAAAAACACCTGTTAAGTCAAAGTAATCCTGACTATATGGAGTTTCATTTTTCATTTGAAAGATCTTTCATTGTATCGACAGCACGTTTGATTGTTTCCCGGCCTAATTCGGAGATTTATACTTCTACTGTATACTTAAATTTTCTTGCTTCATTACCACTGAAGTTTCTTTTAGATTTATATCTATACTGTCACTTCAGAAACTTTTGGACTCTATCTAACCCTACTCGTAATTACTTAATTTGGGCTCTGTTGGCTATTGATCATGTTATTTCTATTTCTACTATATTTCTCTATGCGCTAGTGTGCCTTCAAGTAATTTGCAACGTAAAACTAATCATTTTACATTTTCAATGAATATTTTGAATAATTGTCATGTTAACTTTATAATGCTTATTGCTTTTTTAATTTTAATTTTTACCTTTATATGTGCCATTTTCCCTGTTTTCAATTGTAATCATGTGAACTGGATTTTGTTGGTTGATGTATTTCAGACACTTCTTTATTTAACTATACTTGAACTTTACTCTTCTCTGTCCAAATGGAAACCCTAAATATTTGTCACGTTAATGCTCAGTCGTTACCTGCCCATTACCACGAATTCAAACATCATTTTATGTCCTGTTCCTATCATATCATAGCCGTGTCTGAGACCTGGCTTACTCCTAACATTCCATCTAGCCTCATAGCACTTGATAACTACACACTTTTCCGCAGAGATAGAGATGAGAGAAGAGGGGGTGGGGTTTGTCTTTACGTTCATAACAGCTTAAGGGGCATACAGGTGGGAATGAGTCCTTGTGCCAATTACCCTATTGCTGAATACCTTTTTATCAAGGTATCTTCGTCTCGTGAGAGCATATTAATGGGTGTGATTTACAAACCTCCTAATGCTTCCTACTGTAGGGATCTTGAGACTGACATTTTTGACCTCATACCAAATTATAATAACATTGTACTTACTGGTGACCTAAACACTAATCTTAATGCCACCAACAATTTAACTAACTATTTAAAATCAGTAGTGTTCTCTGCCGGATTATCTATAGTTCCCCATAATACCACGCACCACACCGATCATTCCAGTACATGGATTGACATGATGATTGTTGATGATCTAGACAAGGTAATCTCTTCTACACAACACTCAATCTCATTCCTCTCGAACCACGACCTTATCAGCATTCAATACCAGTTCTCCCTGGATCCCTCCTCTAGTATATCTCCACTATCTATACGTAATCTCACAAATATAAATGAAGCTGAATTTCTTGAGCACCTCACCACTTATGATTGGAAAAGAATTTATATTGAAAAAGATATAAATAGAAAGGTTGTTTGTCTAACTGAATTTTTAACCTTAGCTTTTGATAAATTTGCGCCTCTTCATACCCTTAAAGCAAAAAAGAAGTCCACTCCTTGGATTACATCTTACATCATAGACTTGATGAAAGAAAGAGAGAAAAAACGTAGATTGGCTAAAAGAACTAACAGGAGTTTTATTCAAGCTGAATTTCGTAAGTTGAGAAACTTGGTTCAAACCAAAATCAGGGATTCCTACAATCAATAGAATTACAATTCCATTAAAAACAGGAATAAAAATGAAAACATCTGGTTTCTCTTAAGACGACTTGGACTTATTCCTCCAAAACACTTGGCTCCCGATAACAATTTTTCCCCCGCAGATCTTTTAACAGCCTTCACCACAAAATCCGGACTACTTGTAAACAGCACTTCTTCCTCGTTCGCAGTTCCCGCTACCTTTGATGATACAAAATTATTCTTTTCTGACATATCGCAAGAAACTCTAATGAAAAAACTCTTAGATGTAAAATCAAATGCTCTAGGTTCTGATGGTATCTCAATCAAAATGATTCGCTTAGCTTTACCAGTCATTTGTCCTATTCTCTTGCATATCTATAATGCATCTCTACAGGTGGGAATATTTCCCGATACCTGGAAAGAGGCGATTATTCGCCCTATTCCTAAAATATCTAACCCTACCTCTCCCAAAGATTTCCGCCCGATATCCATCGTCTGTGCCTTGTCGAAACCTTTTGAACGCATTGTCCATCAGCAACTTACTGCACATATCGAAACTAACAATTTAATGGACCCAATGCAATCTGGGTTTCGTGCCAGGCATTGCACTCTTACAGCTACACTTAAAGTAACTTCTGACCTCAAACTGGCAATTGATAGAAGGGAAATAACGGTTGTTGTACTTTTTGACTTTTCTAAGGCGTTTGATACAGTTAACCATAATTTACTATTGAATAGGCTCAAATCACTTCACCTCTCAAATATGGCTGTGAAGTGGTTTGAATCTTATCTTAGTAATCGTTCTGAAAGAGTGCAAATCAGCAATGGCGAGCGTTCTGACTGTGGGGAGGTTAAGAGTGGTGTCCCTCAAGGTTCCACGCTTGCACCTACTCTATTCAACATTTATACATCTGAACTCGGTAGCGAACTTCGACACTGCAACTTTCACAAAATATGCTGATGATTTCAAGCTTTACCTCTCCGGGCCTATTTCCACTCTTATGAGCTTACTTCAAAAGGTACAGGAGGATATTGATATGGTGGTGCAGTGGGCCTTGACAAACAGTCTCACTCTTAATCCTGCTAAAACTAAGGCTATAATCATAGGACCTTCTTCCTCTCCTTCACTTGCAACAATTGCAACCTTGCCTCCTCTCTTGATCAATGGGCGTATCATTCCCTTCGTGGATTCTGTGAAAGATTTAGGCTATATTCTTAATCGCTCTCTTACATGGAATGAACACATTGCGGATATCTCAAGGAAAACCTTTAGAGTCCTCCAACAGCTTAACAGGAATAAAGAATCACTTCCTACTCCAACGCGTATCCTCTTAGTTAAAAGCCTGATTCTTCTTCCTTTCTTTGACTATGGCTGTGTGGTATATGACGATATTACTGATGAGCTGAATGCCAAGCTTGAGCGTACGCTCAATGCTTGCATTAGGTTCATCTATAACATCCCCAAAAGTGAACATATTACTCAGTATAGAGAAAGAGCAGGACTCCTCAACGTCGCAAAAAGAAGACAATTTTTTATGGGTAATTTACTTTATAGCCTATTCAGTAATGAAGCTCCGCACTATCTTTTCAACCTCTTCTATTTCATTGACAAAGATCAACCAACACATTCCAAACTCCGTGAAAGGAAAACAGCATTAAAAATTCAGCCACACCGCACGTGTAAAATGCAAAGGTCTTTTATTATTCGTGGTGCTCGCCTTTGGAACAAACTACCTATAACCATTAGAAATGCACCTTCACAATTTCATTTTAGAAAACTCCTTTTTTGTTACTTATTTAACATATCAAATCCTACCCTTGAAATCACACATTGGTAACACTTAAAGTCATAATTAATATATATATATATATATATATATATATATTAATTATG
>CAKNXH010000212.1:309599-325468 GCA_932178445.1 Andricus quercusramuli | reverse complement strand
TAATTCCGAATTGACTTCTGACGTCCTCAGTTCGAATCGAAAGAAAAACGATTCGAATTCAGCAGTTCGATGTCCTTCCAAATCGACTTTACCCAAACAAAGTTTTGTTCTTTTGCGAAAGAAAGAAATAAGTGAAAAACTACAAAAGAATAAATTAGAATCTTGTTATCTTAACATTAACCCCTACTTTTATTATTTATTGTTATTTAATTTCTGTTTTAAATTAACACCGGTTCACAAAATTTAATTTCTTGTTTAATTAGCGCAACTTTTTTTCTGTTGTATTATTTAATTTATACAATATATTAGGTTGTATTGGTTCGTGATTTTTATACATAGGGGTTGTTCAAAAAATACATGACGCTTGTAGGAGGGCAGGGTTCAGCGAAGCTACTGGTAGGGCCTTTTCAGCCAGGTTCGGAGAATGAACCCCAAAATAAAACCAGCCATGGTGTGTTTTGATGAAAACAATATAACCTAAGTGAGGAAAGATCTCACCGTCGATTCCGATCAGGTGCAAGCCACGATGGCTGAAGCCGACCCCGCGGATTTTTTTGGGTTTTTTTTTTCTTTCATCAACTTGTAACGATGTTCGTGAAAAAATTTTCACTATAAAAAGCCAATGCAATTCAACAAAAATAATTATCTGAAAAAATTATTATTGCATGTAAATATCTTCTTCTTTATTAATTCTAGATAGTTACGGTTTCTTCTGAGATGTTTAACTTTTTACCCACTGTTTACTTAGTAAAGTAATAAATATTGTTTATGATATTATATTGTGTGACAAGGGCGACAAGTTGGCCATTTCCGCATATTTTTCCCCTAGTGCACGATGAACAAGACGTTAAACAAGTACAAATGTCTATTAGGGGGGTTATGGGCTTTTGGAGCAATATGGAGTTTGCAACGGTAAACGGTCGGTTAGCACATTCCCGCCCGTATCAGCGGGCGGGAATAACATATTCCCGCCCGCTGATACGGGCACTCTCAAAGTGCGCATGCGTCACCGTCGTCGGGCAGCCATTTCACTTTTTCTGCCGGCTATAAAGGCACTAACGTCGCGTTCATCATGCACGTTGGGCAACAATATCTTCTCTCATGTCAGATAAGTGCTAAAAAGCTGTGGTTTTTCCGGAACTCTTAAACTGTTTGTCCACTCTGAACTTGGTGATGTAATCGTTAATGAAATTCAACAAACATGCATATTTAGAGAATTGATTATTGTTTATAAACATCTTCTCTCAGATTAATGATAGAAAGTTACTTTTTCTCTGAAATCTTCAGTTTTGCTTTGACTTTTTAGTTATGAACAAATAAGAAGTGAATTTTGAAAAGGATAATTTTTTAAATATTATTGTATTTTTTTAAGTAAATTATTTTTGCTCTTCTCCTAATATTTCACAAAAAATTAATTAAACAAAAAAGCTATTTGCACACAAACAAAGAATGGAATAATTATGAGTAGGTGGGAGGACTAGGTCTGTAAATGACTTGTAATAATTTTGTTTTTAATTACAAAGATAAGTTTATTGCAAAGCGTGAAAGAAAAATTTGGAATTGCACATATTTTGATATCAGCCCCCCCCCCCCCCCTCCAGCAAAATATACTAACAAAAAAGAAAGAGATTATTTTGAATGTATTTCTCTCTAATGTTTATTTATTATATGTTTATTACGCAAAAAGGAAAGCAACATTAAACATTTCAGAAAATTTGAAACTTTCTAGCACTTATCTAAGAGAAGATAGTTATAAACAGTTCATCTTTTTTGTTAGAAAACCAATCTTTTTGGTTAAAAATGAGTTTTTCCTTTGGTTTCAAATCTTCTGCTGAAAATGTATTTAATTTTATTATATATTCCTCATTTGAGTTAAAAATTCATCTCTTTGGTTGAAAATTCACGTATTTTGTAGAAAATTCATCTTTTTTGCTAGAAAATTGATTCTATAGATTAAAAATTCATCTTTCGGGTTGAAAATTCAACTACTTCCTTAGAAATTGAATTACTTCGTTGAAAATCCATTTTTTTAAAGAATCATCATTCAAGTCGAAAAATCTCTTTGTTCTAAAACGTCAATATTATGTTGATATTTATTTTATTTTTTGTTAAAATCTATTTGTACTATTTTCAATTCAATTTAAGTTAATATCATTATTGGTTTGAATATCAACTACATTTTTCGTTGAGAATAGATATTTTTTGTTGAATAAAATTCAACTACTTGGTTTAAGGTTAAACTACTTTGTAAGAATTTTTTTTTGTCTAAGATTCATAATTTTAGATGAAAATTTAATTAATTGATGGCAACTCAACATTTTTCTTTGAAATTCAAATATTGCAGTCTAAAATTCAACTGATTTGTAACAATTCCTGTTTTCGGCCTAAAAAGAAGTACTTAATTAAAAATGTATCTCTTTGGTAAAAAGGCCAACTACTTAATTGAAAGTGGAATTACTTTGTTAAAACTTCATTTCATTTGTAGGATTTACCTCGTTGGTTGAGAAGCTAAGTATTTTGTTGGAAACTCTTTTCCTGAGTTAAAAATTAATGTTTTTATCTCAAAATGTTGTTGTTAAAGTCATCGTTCTTTGTGGAAATTTCAACTGTTTTAATGCAAATTTTTCGATTAAAAATTCTTCTTTTATTGTGGAAAAGTCATCTTTGGTTGAGAGTGAACTTTTTTGTTGAAAACTTAAATATCTTTAATAAAATTCAACTTTGCAGCTTACACTGTCAGAAACAATATTCGCTGACTTCATATACAATATATGAAAATGACTTGTGCATTGAATTTAATATAAATTTCATTCTTTCAATATACAACGCATATTGAGCCTTAAATACATTTATTAATAATAATAATATATACACTGAAAGAATATATTTGGAATCAAGTAAATGTATTTAATTGAATCTCATTTCTTAGCATCAGGAAAATATTCTTTCACAGTAGTATTTGTTGTCTGAACCAGACATATGTTTTGTTGATATAAAGAAAAGAATTCTTAGACTGTGTGTTCTTAATTAAAATAAATATAATATATATATATATATATATATATATATTATATTATATATGTTTGGTTTTCGGCTCGTCTCCAAGAGAGGGCGTCCTTGAGGACCGTCGAGGTCCCTCTCGTCGACTGTTGCGCACCTGCTTCCCCCAGTTACTCTTCATGCTTCGCCCCGAACGGACGTGTGTCGGCGCGTATGTGGCCACGCGGTGGTAGTTTAGTTACTCGTTGTGTGTTACCTAACACGGACGTGCGGTAGACCGGTCCCAATGTTATCGTGTAGTGGAGTGTAGTGAGTGAAGCCAATAAACAAGTGATCTTAACTACATTTGGCGCCTCTTGTTTATTGCACCCCGTCACCCTCTACTTCCTGCAATGTTTCTGTGCTCTCCACTCACCCCTCCCTCCAGCAAATAGAAACATTGGTCCTTCGAGCCGGATGCAGCTACGACAGGGAGGTGATCGTGGCGTCGAGGGAGGCAGAGACCAGGAGTCATCGGGTGTCGTCAGCGAGAGTCGAGCCCGCAGCTTTCCGACACCAAGCCCGACGCGCTGCCGCCTGATCAGCTCGGCTAGCCGACAGTGGAAGCGGAGACCAGGATCCATCAAGCGTGAGTCGACGACAGCCGTCGTCATGTAAGTGCAATTACACGCATCTTCATTACGTGCAATGGACGTGAGAGCGAGGGGCGGGAGAGGCGGTCGAATCTGTTTTACGCACAGATCTCTGCCTCTCTCCTGCGCAATCTCCCACTCACGGTCGAGAACATCACTCATATCACGCGAGAGGCGGGAGAGGCGATCGAATCTGTCCTACGCACAGCTATCTCTTTCTCTCTGCCGCGCAATCTCCCACTCACGGTCGAGAGCATTCCTCATGTCGCATATCGCCTATCGCATATCGCATATCGCATGTCGCATATCGCACATCACATATCTTCCCTCTTATTCCTCCCTTATTGGTTTTATTGTTTTTGTAGTCTTAATATTACTACTGTTATAATTGGAATTGTATATGGTGTTTTGTGAACATAGATGTATCTATTCCATTCTCGCCGCCTTCCTTATCTGCCATCTTACTTATTATTTCATCAAGAGCTGCTGTGTTTCTTTGTTCAAATCATTCATTTCATAACCTGTTAAATTGAAGTTCACGGAATTACTGTTACGCATTGATTCAATAATTTCTTGAGCACTTTCTATGCGGTATCCCGTGAATTTTCGGCAATCTCTTGCTCAATCTTCTGTTCAGCATCTACAAATGTCACCTGATCTATACTGTTTTAGACTGTCCTGTCACAAACTCTTGGACTATTTTCCGCATTCCTCTCTGGTTAATGTTGTGTTCAGTTGATCTATATCTTTGATTCCCTTTGGTTTTCTTACTAATGCGACTACATGATTTCTGCAGCTGTTATAATTCACCCAATCTTCTACACGTTTCCTCTGCTTGAACTCTCACTCCCTCGATCACCCGTGGTCGAGAATTCCACTACGCATACCTATATCTCCTTCCTTCTTAAAGAAATGATAACTCTACTATTTAAATATTTACCAAGGGGTATGTGTATATTGGAGGGGCATCTGTGCATATATAGACGTCATATGGGTTGTATATTGCTATCTCATTATCTACTTTCATTTCATGGATAGCTTTATGTGGATGTTCATTTCTATGTTTGACATATCATGTATCTATCCATATTCATAATTGCATCTTCTTTCTTTGGTTTAGTTTCGGTCGAAAATTCTCCCATGCATGCCTCTATCTCTTTCTTTCTTAAAGAAATTATAGTGCTACTATCGAGACATGTATTGTGGGATATGTGTGTTCTATATACATTACAAGTATTATGGAGGTATATGCATATTGTAGATTGTTGTATTATTACACATTTTATTCTTTATGGACAAGTTTATGTAGATGTATAGTTTCGATTTGGTATACCATATTTCGGGTCTCATTCATAGTAATATATTATTTCTGTGTTGGTCATTCACCATTTTTATTATTATAATAAAATTAGAAACAGTGTAACTCGCAATTGCTGATCAATCTCGCCAGCAATAACTTCAACGAAAAGCTTCAAAATCATCATGCCTCACACTTCACACAGAAATATCCAAACTGACTGATAATTCCATAGTAAGATTGACACTCTTTACTGCAATCACGTTCAATAAGCAAAGCTCTTCACGAGGCCACATTAGTATCCAAGATCATTCATTTCAGGCGTCAATCACACAACTAAAACTTTTCGTCATACAGTTCGTAATCAGTTCTCTCCACACATCCTTTTTCTGGCATACAACTTCCGCCTCTTCGAAATCCATACATCTTCTCAGGCATGCTCTTGTGTTTCTATGGCTTTTGATACCTTGTCGACGTTGAGTCTCATTTACTTATTTCCATCATTCTTTCTACGATCTGCCTCTGGATGCGCTGCCACTCACTTTCCTTGAATACACATGTTTCGTTAGTCGTTCTCGCTTCATTCTCTCAACATGACCCAACCATCTAAACGAATTTCTTTTCACTTGTCAAACAGCGTTTCGTCCTTACCACATTCTTGGAAAATCCTCTCATCACTGTCTTTGTTAATTAGCCTCTTACATTCACCATTTTTATACTTCTATGCAAGCACACCCGTGTTGCACATACGCCCCAGCCTTTTCTTCCTTTGTTCATTGATTATGGCGCATTTGGCGGGCGGCATTCGACCCCACTGTCAATGCTTCATCAATTGTCGAGCTGAGTGACGTTCAGCGACGATGTGCCGCAACAATCCTGGACAAGCCCGCAGCTGATTGGACACCTAGGCACCGGCGTTCAAGGAGAATCGTATAGGACTCACCCATCAGCTTCCAGATGCGGACCATGAGGGAGCAACTTCTACGCAGACATCGAAAGTGCTTCAGTCAACGCCCGCACTCAAATCTCCGAGCATCGACGCAGGTTCGGCAGCAGTCAGCCTAAGAACAATAGCAGCCGGCCAATGGACCACACAACGTCGGATGCACACATGGTGGAACAACAACTATAACGATGGCTGCTCAGCCACAGGCAGTACAAGTCATTCAGCAACCCCTCAACAGTCAGGCATACCATATGCCCGTTTATTCACAACATCGGAGAACCAATGGGCGCTGACACAGCGCTTTCATTCTCGAAGAGCTTGGAAGACAATTGGAGGTTTTTGCAACTGGGCCTCCGGCTGATAGTATCATGCAGATGAAGAGCCCCTGCAGAGTCAGATGCAGGAGCTGCAGAGCGGATGAATCAACAGACTAATCGACCAAATCAACAGTCTGACCAGATCAACCAACAGGCGAATCGGCAGGTCAACCAAAGGATTAATGTCCGGATAGGACAGCAGCAGCATTCGCAGAATTTCGCTCTTCGGAATCAATATCAAATTCAGCAGCAGACGCTGAGGGCGTCGCCTCAACAGATTAACTCCCAGATCACTCAGATTCAGCTGACGACTCAGCAACAGCCTTTCGCCTCACAACAAGAACAACTGATGACTGGTCCTCCGATGACTCAGCAGAGATCTCAGTAAATTAGTCCTCAGGGGCAATTGTTGCGACAGATTTTCTTCAGCAATCATTACCTGCTCAACAGTTCCAAGGACGACAACCAATGGCAAGGACTAAATCTCGCCGACCCACGGTTCCGCCATTTGCGAGCTGTCGATCTTCTGCCATCGAGCCGACGCTTGCCATTTGTTCCTGTGGACCGAGCTGCGCGCGCAAGCTCGCTCCACTTACTACATACCACATCATGGAGCATGGCAACGGGGAGATCGTCATCGCCGCCTGGAAGTAATCTTCAACGCACCAACACCTACGTCTACTGGCTACAGTCTCAATGACACGCTTCACTGGGCCCAAATTGCAAATCAATTCAAGCCACGTACTAAGTCGATGGAGACGACACAAACGTGATTGACGGCGCTGAATCTTGCCTGATGCATCGGCAGACTCCGATCAACGAACAAGACCTCGATTTGCAACGCACTGTTATTGAGTGCTTGGGAGAATGACTCCGTCGCATACTATCCACAGTTGACTGTGACATCTACCCGAGTTCTTTTGGAGGATCGCTTTGTCGATGACATATCGGCGGGATGCAGCGACCTTCGAAAAGCGAAGCGGCTTCAGGAACAGCTTATCGGCGGATTTCGTCTCCGCAAATGGATCATCAATCCACCGGAGCTGCTAGAAGATTTACCAGGACAAGACCGTCTTCGCTCGACCCGACTTGAACTTTGCGGCGATGGCATCACCAACGAGCTCGGCGGTTGCTGGGATCCGCAGAGTGATTGGGTTCATCTGACTCCCCGGAGATTCACACGCATCGTTCGACTAAGCGCACCATTTTCGACACCCTTGTTAAATGGTTTAATCCTTGCGGTTAGATCGCGCCCGTCATTCTAATGCGAAACTATATCATACGAATATTACTCCTAGACACAAGGTTAAAGATTGTAATTGACATTAATCGACTTGCAACTTTCTCAAAGGTTTTTGTGGGTTTCCTTTGAGTTTAGCACGGCATAAGCCGGGGTTGCTAAGCGGCATGGGGCCCACGCACCAGTCGGTGCCTCTCATGACCGTCAAGTCAGAATAAATGAGCGAGTGTTATTAAACGCGAAGCGACGACATCAGCGACTTCAGTCAGATCAGAGCATAGAAATTAGGCCTAACGGCGGGCGGCTAGCAGATGATCGTTCAAGGAACGAGGCGGGTGGTATGTTTGGTTTTCGGCTCGTCTCCAAGAGAGAGCGTCCTTGAGGATCGTCGAGGTCCCTCTCGTCGACTGTTGCGCACCTGCTTCCCCCAGTTACTCTTCATGCTTCGCCCCGAACGGACGTGTGTCGGCGCGTATGTGGCTACGCGGTATTAGTTTAGTTACTCGTTGTGTGTTACCTAACACGGACGTGCGGTAGACCGGTCCCAATGTTATCGTGTAGTGGAGTGTAGTGAGTGAAGCCAATAAACAAGTGATCTTAACTACATTTGGCGCCTCTTCTTTATTGCACCCCGTCACCCTCTACTTCCTGCAATGTTTCTGTGCTCTCCACTCACCCCTCCCTCCAGCAAATAGAAACAATATACATGCTATATATTATATAAATATATATAAGGACCCTGAATATGAATAATTAATTTATAACCCATAACCCATTGGAATTTAAAAACTTTATATTTTTCCCAACATTGTTGAAACAATTAGATGGCAAATTTTTGAAAATGAAAACAGTCTAGGTCATGTCAACAATTTCTCATTATGACCTATTTATCGTTACAATAGAGTTAAAAATGTGACAAAATCGTGTAGTTTTATTAAACGTTTCTGTTTATTCCCGTTTCCCATTTTTATAACCTTTTTTAATTATTACATACAGTCCTAACTGAATTCATTTATTTTTATCAAGAAATTAGTTTGCTTTTTACTGTTGAATTAGAAATAAAACTTGACTAATCGAATTAGTAATTTTCCATCAATCTTTGGTGGCTCACTTTGCGTTAATCAAATCTGTAAAAGTTAACTTGCAATCAGATAAATTTCACAAATTTTTATTTGGAGAGACATTAAAGTATTTTTTGCATAAAAAACCTTCTTTAGGCATTAAAATGCATATGTATTCAAGCTGGTGCCCATGTACGGCGAATCATTTTCACTAAACTTGCTAAATAATTGCAATTTCAGAAGAAGAAAAAAATTGAAACAATTTATTATTGTTCTTAGCAATTTTCCCTCACAATAGGGTAGGTATATCAGCAAATATTATACTGAAAATTGTCTGGCAAAATGCAACATTTCTTTTCAAGATCAGGATCAAAAACGACTTTGGAAGATTTTTAGGAAATTTTTTTAATTTTTTAAAATGTTTGAGGAAAGATTTGAATCATCTTAAAATGTATTCAGCAGTTATTTAACATTTCGAAAATTTTGTACATTTCGAAATACAATTTTGTAGTTTTTTCAAGGTTTTAAAAAGTTTTAGGAAATTTCAAACTGAAGATAATTTAAAATTTCATTTGCAACTGTTACAAATGTTATTTGGAATTTTCAGTGGTTGAAAATGTAAATGAATTGAAAATTCAAGTTTCAATACTCAGCTGTTCAATATGGAAATAAGTTAAAAATTCGATTTTCAACTGTATAAAATTAAAGACAGTTTAAAATATAATTGCCATTTCCAACTGTTGAAAATTGAAGAAGATTTCAAATTTATTTTCCGACTATTCAAAATCTAGCTGCGAAAGATTCAATGTTTAATTTTCAATAAATTTTAACAGTTGCGCCTTCAACTGTTGAAGACTGAAGAAAATTTAATGTCCAACTGTTGAGTATTTCAACTGGTAAAAATTGAAAAGGCCTTTTTACTTGTCATTGAATAACGAATTTGTAGATTCTTTTTGGTTCAAAAACTTTTGTCTAGTAATTTTTTTTCGTAACCTGTGTCGTTATTAAAAAAAATTTTTTTTTAACTGTTATTGCATACGATTAAAACAAAAGCTTTGCATTCTAATAAAAAAATTACTCATAACTTTGTAGCTCTTCTTTGGATGAGCAGCTTTTCTCAATTCATTTTTTGCATAGCCTGTGCCGCGTTTGTCCAAAAATTTAATTTCTTAATTTTATTTGCTACGATTGGAACCAAAATTACGCACTTCATCAAAAATGATTGCGAACAAGTTTATAGATCCTTTTTCGGTTTAAGAATTTTGACAATTAATTTGGTTTCGTACCTTACGTCGTTTCTCTAGATAGTTATTTTTTTCATTTTTAATATTATTTTTCACGAACAAAGCAAAAACTACGCACCCTATGAAAAAATGAGAAAGAAGAATTTGTAAGTTTGTAGCAACGTTTTACTTTTTGTAGCAGTTTCTCACATTTTGCATTGTTTGGCTTAAAATGTTCATTTTCGTTTGTTTTTTTGGATTTTGAAAATGCTCTAACTATTTGAATTTTAATCTAAAATGGCTGGACCAAAAGCCAATCCAATGTGTCAATTCATTCGAAATTCATCTTGCCGAACAAAATAAAAATCTACACACATACATGCATACATACCCACATACAAACAGGCAGACACATATACAAAAACCTGTTTTTTGGGTTCAGTGCTACGGAACAGAGTTCATTAGGTAACGTAACGCAGTAGCCTCCGGCTGAGCACCACAACGCCCCGCCGAGCCTTAAGCTCGAGCGCCTTACTATGAGTACAGTTCCACCAACCAAGCTTCGGCGGCGTGGCGTCGCTTATATGTGAGTGGCGTGGCGTATCCAGTAGCTTGGAGGTGGAGGGGATACACAGGAGTAAGCGAGAAGTCCGAGAGTGGTATCCGCCTTCTTTTCCAGCCTATGTATCCCCTCCACCTCTAAGACACTCGATACGCTACGCCACTCACGTATAAGCGACGCCACGCCGCCGAAACTTGGTTGGTGAAACTGCAATATATGAGTGCAGTTCCACCGACTGAACTTAGGTGGCGTGGCGTCGCTTATACGTGAGTAGCGCAGCCTATCCCGAGGCTTAGAGGTGGAGGGGATACAGAGATTGAAAAAAGACCACCGATGCTACCTCGCTCACTCCTATGTATCCCCTCCACCTCCAAGCCGCTGGATAGGCCGCGCCACTGAGTACATATCTTGAAGATAAACGATATAAACATCCTGTAAAATTCAAGGCGGATTAGTGCTAACCCTCGGAGGCCTTGGAAGTTTGTTGGCTTGTCTTGGAGTTATAAATCTCTCAGGTTATTTCCAAGTCAAATAATCTTGTCTCGGGACATAAATTTTTGTCTAAGGGTCGAAAATATTCGTCTTTAGACATCAAAAATAGTCTGGTTCCGTCTCACGAGCTAGACGTACAGCATAACTTAAAAATATTTTGGAATAGTATTTACCCAAGACAAAATCAAGACCAAATATTTTGACCCGGGTAAAGAGGCGGTCATCACTGATACGTGACGAACAGCACCGTAGCGACAAAGGGATATTCCAGTTGGAAATGTTTTGGACGGCCCTGAATGATTACGTTTGGATTGTCTTGATTTACGAGCAAGGCCGTCATAAGTCATGACCGAAACTGGTCTTAAATCCAAGTTCCAGTGTATTTCTGTGATCAGTCACAGGGGTGCCTTCCGGCCTTCTATGAGACATTGGAAAGTGGTATGGGACTAAAAAACATTATTTCTTTGACTAGTGGCAGAACTATTATCAGAAGTTATCCTGAAAATTTGAAGCCGATAAAAAAAATCCATCTGTCGCTAGCGGATTCAAGCTTCAAAAAGCGAAGGGACTAAAAATGTCTCACATTTACATTTTTTGTCGTTTTATATACCCTTGAATCCATGATAATAAAATCCGATGATAAAAAAAATGTCGATACCGGCAAAAACCATATTCCACTCCATATAACCACTCTGAAATGCGTTTTGGAAAACCGATAAAAAAATGGTCGGGAGCGGTAATTTTATTTTACAGGTACTGGCAGTATTTTTTACAGGTACCGGTTTCGTATATACAACCTTTTTTTAATTTGTTCTCCAGCATTGGCGAGCATTCTCAGAATGTGTATTAACTTACATTAAAAATTTCAAAAATTATTCATACAGTATGTCTATAGCGAATAGAGATATTTCGGAGACGAATCCAAATGTGTTTTCTGTTTTTCGATCGAACGATTAGTTTGTTAATGAATAATGAGAAGTTATGATTCTTTTTTAAAACCATTATTATATCAAAAAAATAAATAAAATAAATCAAAAAAGCTTCTTAAAGGTGTTTATTTGTTGGTTGTAATCAAGAAGTAAAAGCCAGTGTGCAATTAATATATTTGTTCATAAAAATGTCAGAACTTTAAAAACTTGTTTAATTTTTCAAAAAGTGGTTGTAAAATAATATAATAATATGATATGTATAATATAAAAAAATAATAATTTTTATAACAAACTATGATCTGAAACATTTCAAATTCTAATATGAGTAGATACAGACGTAAATTAGGACATTGCTATAAAATCAATAATGCAGATTTTATTTAATAATGTAATTCCGAAATGCTTTTTCCTTTCATATATCAAATAATTCCAAATCAATTATTGTATTTAAAAAATAGGGAAATTCTATTGCGCATTTTTCGAGTTCTAAAAAAATAACGTTAGATAATGATTCTTGCTTTTCTGTTTTGAAGCAGGAAATTGTAAATGCATTTCGTTGACGGAGATGATGTAGCGCGATTGAAATGTCTAGGCAAGCTCTGATTTCACAAACTATGTTGATATTTACTGACAATATTTTTCATTTTGCGGAATTTTTTGTATCGTGTTTTTTTTTCAATGGATTTAAATGAGTTAGCTGAATTAAAAAATAGATCATGTATTATTATTTCAAATCAGAAAATTATTCCTTCAAATAAAATAAAAGCTTTTTTGAACTTGCTCTCTAAATCTGAATCAGTGAAATTTTACTTACTTACTAAAAAAGTAAATTTTCAACAAAGAATAGAATAGTTTAATTGTACGTTAAAGATATAAGTTTTCAACAAAATAAAATGAATATGCAACGAAAAAGTTCAATTTTTAACCAAAGGGATTAAATGCCTATAAAAAAAGTTTTCGACAAAAATGGAAAAGCTTAATTTTTAGTTAAAAAATTGATTTTTAAATAAAAAAAACTACTTTTCAACCAAAGAAATGAAATTTCAATCAAACGGTTTAATTTTCTACCACAGAGGAATAATTTTTAACAAAATACATACATTTTCAGCCAACAAGATTGAATGTCTTTAAAAAAATTTCGGCAACAAATTTGGTTAAATTTTTTTATTTGAAAAATTTATTTTCAATACAAAAACTAATTTTCAACAAAAGAAATGAATTTTCAACAAACAAACAAAAAAGAATTTTATACCCGAAAAGAATAATTTTCAACAAAGTACATGCATTTTCAACTGAATATTCTAATTTTTAATGGAATTTTCAACCAAATAGTAGAATTTTCATTCGAAAAGGTGAATTAGTCATCAAGAATATTAATATTCTATCACAAAAGACAAAGTTTCAACAAAATACATCAATTTTGAAATAAATAGTTGAATTTTCAACTGAAGAAGAGTGATGTTTAACCAAACATGAAATATTTAAATTTTCATTTAAAAAACTTAATTTTCGACAAAAAGGACTAATTTTCACGCGAGAAAAATAAATTTTGAACCGAAGTGATTAATTTTCTACCAAAAAAAGATAATTTTTTAAGAAAATGCGTGAATTTGCAACCAGAAAGGCGAATTATTCACCAAGAAGATTAATTTTCTACCACAAAAAACAAAGTTTCAAGAAAATACACAATTTTGAAATTTTTTTTGATTTTTCAACTGTAGAGGATAAATATTTAACCAAACATGGAACAATCAAATTTTCAGTTGAAAAATAATTTTAAAAATTTTAGCAAAATAGTTAAATTTTGAACAAACAAAAAAGATTTTTTAACGAAAACGATGAATCATCTACCAACAAAAATAATTGTTTTTCAACAAATTAGTACCAATTTCAATTGAGTAGTTCAGGTTTGAACCAAGGAAGGTTTTACAGTCGCTATTCACGATTAGCGAAAATCTTGAAAATTTATTCAAGTATTTAAATTAGAAGGAAAAAATTCGAAAGAAAAGAAAAAGTCAAATTTACAGAATTGAATTAAACAAAAAAATATGAATTTTCAACAAAAGAGTTGAATTTTCTACAAAGAAAGATTTTTCATCAATGAACAAAAAAATTTTTATTCAAAATGTTCAGTTTTTAAGTTATAAAGACGAATTTGAAAAAACGTTGAATGTACTACCTGAAAACATGAAATTTCTACCAGAATAATTGAATTTTTTATTAATAAAAAACTGCCAACAAAATGAGTGAATTTTAAACTGAAAACGTTCAATTTTCTGGAAAAAATAAATTAGCTACTTTTCTAATAAATTGATTAATTTTCAACAAAAAAAAACTAATTTTCCAGGAAATTTTTTGAATTTTCAACCAAATAAATGAACTTTCAACTAAAATTATGCATCCTCAATAAAAAAAATAAATTATTAACCGAATAGTTGAAATTTTAATCCAGAAAATGAACTTTCTACCAAATGGAGACAAAATATTTTCGACAAAAAAAAGAATAGTTCAATTTCAAGTTACAGAAATAAGTTTTAACAAAATAAAAAAAAAAAATTTAACAAAATAGTTGAATTTTCAACCAAACAGATAAATTTAATTCAGACTATAAGAAAAAAATTTCCCAAAAAAATGGAGTGTTTAAATTTTTAGTTAAAAAAATTGATTTTCAATAAAAAAACAAATTTTCAACCAAAGACGTGAAATTTCAAACAAAAAGATTAACTTTCTACCGGAAAGAACAATTCACAACGAAATCAGATGAATATTGGAACAAAAAGGCTAATTTTCTACCAAAAAAAGACATCTTTTCCACAAAAAATAGAATAGCTTAATTCTCAGTTAGAGCAATAAGTTAAAAAGATTCAAACTGAGTTGAAAAACAATATGTCTTATTGAATATTCGTCCTTTTTGGTAAAAAATTAATATTCTTGCTCGAAAATTCATATTTTTCCTTGAAAATTGAACAGTTTATTTTAAATTTGTTTGCTCTGTTGACTGAAAAGTCTTTTTTTTTTAAATTGTAAACGCGACTATTCTTGAAAATTTTTCTTTTTTGGTTGAATTTAACTATTAAAGTGTAACTCTTTCGTAAAAATTAATTTTTTTCGTTGAAGATTCATAATTTCAATTGAAAATTTATCTCTGATTCAAATTTAACTAACTTGTTGAGAATCAATTTTTCGAACTGAAAATTCAACGATTCCAGTTGAAAATTTAACTATTTTGTGAAAATTCGTTTTTTTGTTTGTTATAAATTAGTTTTTTTCAACAGAAAAATTTAACTATTCTAGTTTTGAATGAATGAAGATGTGTCTTTTTTGGACGAAAATTCAACTGTTTGGTTGATAATTGATCTTTTTTATTTAAAAATTGAACTATTTGGTGGAAATTTGGTGTACCTTATTGGTAAACAATTCAACTATTCAAGTTAAAGAGTCATCGTTTCAGTTGAAAATTAATCACAGTGGTTGAAAATTAAAGTGTTTAACTGAAAATCCATTTTTTTTTGTAAAAATTAATCTGGTTAACTTACCATTGAAATATTATATTTTTTGTTGAAAATTCATCTCTATTTTTTTGTAAAATTCAACTATTCTTTAAAAATTTATCATTTTCACTTGCAAATTCAACAACTTGGTTGCAAATTCATATATTATGTTAAAAATTCGTATTTTTTTGTAGAAAATTATTCTTCATGGTTGAATATTAATCTTTTTGGTTGAAAATTCAACTATTCCACTTAATTATTCATCATTTTAGTTGAAAATGTATCTGCTTGGTTTGAAATTCAATTATTGTAATTGAAGATTCATAATTTTATTTCAAAATTTCTCACTTTGATTGAAAATTAGACTATTTTGTTGAAAATCCGTTTTTTTTGTTTTTTTTTTGTTTTGAAAATTAATTTGTTTTACTTAAACTTTAAGTATTATATGATAATATGAATTTAACTTTATTCTGGGAAAATGAAATATCAAGAAAAAATTTGAGAATTTTTAAAATTATGTTTTGCGGTAACCCTGACATAACATCTTGTTAGTAATTTATTTACTTTGTATCTACATTTGTTTTTTTGCAGTTGCTTCCTCCTGAAAATTATCTTTTTAGTTGAAAATTCCATTATCTGTTTGAAACTTCAACAGTTTTGTTAAAAAGTCAATCTTTTT
>CAKNXH010000212.1:286153-300335 GCA_932178445.1 Andricus quercusramuli | reverse complement strand
ACTACCCCCTATGAGGCAACCATCAGGGTGGGGCCAGCGTAATATTTAACCAGCCCCGACATTATCCAAAATCAACTTTATATGAGCCTAATATGTTCGCCTTCATTTGTGCAAATTTTTTCAACCAACTCAAACCCCTGAGAACTACTCTCTGTGAGGCAACCATCATGGTGGGACCAGCGGAATATTTGGCGAGCCCTGGCATTGTCTAAAGTCATCTTTATACGGGCCTAATATTTTCGCCTTAATTTGTACGAATTTGTACAACCAACTTCAACCCCTAAAAACTACCCCCTGCGAGGCAAGCATCATGACAAGCCAGCAGAATATTTTTCCAGCCCCGACATTGTACGAAATCAACATTATTTATGCGCATAATTTTTGTCTTAATTTGTTCAAATTTGTGCAACTAAATTCAGCCCCTAAGAACTACCCCCTACCCGTTACACATCCTGGCAGGCCCAGCAAAATATTTCGCTAGCCCCGACATTGTCCAATATCAACTTTATATGGGCGTCTTATTTTCGCCTCAATTCGTTAAAATTTATAACACCAACTTTGACCTCTAGAAACTACCCCCTATAGAACAAACATCATGGGGGCCAGAGAAATATTTCGCCAGCCACAAAATTGTCCAAAATGAACTTTATACAGGCCTAACGTTTGCGTATCAATTTGTGCAACCAACTCCAACATCTGAGAACTGCCCTTGTGCGGCAGCCATCATGGTGGGCCAGCGAAATAATTTGCCAGCCCCGACATTTTCCAAAATGAACTTTATTTATGCGCATAATTTCCGCTCTTATTTCTTGAAATTTTTGCAAACAACCTCAACCCTTAAAAACTACCCCCTATGCAGCAAACACCATGACGGGGCCAGCTAAATATTCCACCAGCCCCGGCATTATCCAAAATCAACTTTATATCAGCCTCATAGGTTAGCTTTCATTTGCGCAAATTTGTGCAACCATCTCCAACCCCTTAGAACTATTCCTTGTGAAGCAACCATGATGGTGGGGCCAGCGGAATATTACGCCAACCCCGACATTGTCTAAAATCATCTTTATACGGGCCTGATATTTTCGCCTCAATTTGTGCGAATTTGTGCAACCAACTTCAACCCCTAAAAACTACCCCTGCGAGGCAAGCATCAAGACCAGCCAGCGGAATATTTTATATGGAAGCATTATTTACGTTTTAATTTATTCACATTTCTGCAACCAACTACAATCCTCAAAAACTACCCCCTATTCAGCAAACACCACGACGGCGCCAACAAAATATTTCGCCAGCCCCAACATTCTCCGAAATTAACTTTATACAGGTGCATTATTTTGGTCTGAATTTGTGCAAATTTGTACAATCAGCTTCAACCCCTAAAAACTACCACTGCGAGGCAAGGATCATGACGGGCCAGCGAAATATTTTGCCAGCCCCGACATTGTCCAATATCAACTTTATTTATGCGCATAATTTTCGCCTCAATTTGTTCAAATTTGTACAACCAAATTCAACCCCTAAAAAATACCCCCTATGCAGCAAACATCATGGCGGGGCTAGCGAAATATTTCGTCAGCCCCGACGTTGACCACAATGTATGGGTGCATCATTTTCATATGATTTTGTTCAAATTCGAGCAATCAACGCCTAAAAAATACCCCCTGTAAGGCAAACATCATGGCGAGGCCAGCGGAATATTTTGCCAGCCTCGATAATGTTCAAAATGAACTTTATATTGGCGCATTAATTTCTTCCTAATTTGCTCAAACTTGCACAGACAACTTCAACCCCTAATAACTAACCCCTACGAGACAAGCATTACGGCGGGCCGTAGGGATTGATTCTAAAGGCTGTTGAATATTATTGATAGATTAAAAACATAACCTGATGTTTCGTCAAGGTGACCTTAGTGATTATTTTTATTTAAAATATTTTTTGGCTTTTTTACTTGGAAAATTTTCGGAATGTTTTCGTTAAAACAACTGAGGGTGGATTTTAAGGGTTGTTAAAGATTATTGTAGGATATAAAACTTAATCTGGAGTTTTGCGAAAGTGACCTGAGTGATTATTTTCACTTAAAAAATTTTCTGGCATTTTTACCTGCAGAGCTTTGGAATGTTTTCGTTAAAACAAGTAGGGGTGGATTCTAAGAGTTTTTGAATATTATTGTTGGCCTTGAAACTTAAGCTGAAGTTTTTCTCAAGGTGACTTGAGTGCATATTTTTATTTTAACGATTGTCTGGCTTTTTTGCTATTTTTGGTATTTTTGCTATTGACTATTTTCACTCACAAAATTTTCTGGCTTCTTTACTTGCACATTTGGAATGTTTTCGTTAAGATAACTAGGGGTGGATTCCAAGGGTTTTTGAATATTATTGTTGGCCTTGAAATTTGACCTGGAGTTTTTTCAAGGTGACTTGAATAATTATTTCCATTTAAAAGATTGTCTGGGTTTAAAAGATTGTCAAGGTTTTTCAAGACTACATCCCCTTTTCAATAAGCTAAAGGCTAGCTGGCGAAATATTTCGTTGGCACCGTCATGGTGTTTGCTGAATAGGGGGAAGGTTTTGAGGGTTGAAGTTGGTTGCAAAAATTCGACAAATTGAAAAGTAAATATTGTTTCCATTTAAAGTCCATTTGGGACAATGTCGGGGCTAGCGAAATATTTTGCTAGCCCCGCCACATTTTTGGGATTTTGGCGTTCAGAGCACTTGTTTGAAATGTTATCAAAAAGCGTATGGTGTCGTTAGAAAGCTTGATTCTTTAACTACAAAATTGGTCCGTTACATTTTGACATAGCTCGCCCATTACAGTTTCTGCAACCGTTTTCTGAAGACGCTATGTTTTTACTCAACTGTAAAAACGTGGGGCGAGGCAGCCAATCATTTCAGCAGTTATCAAACGGCACATAAAGCTCTAATACACAGACATATAATAATGTATGAGTTGCTTATTAGGTCCAAGATGATAAATAGAAATAAAAAACAAAGTTAAATGTCTTCTCTGACATTTAATGGCAGTCAAAAGAAAAACAAACAAAAAATTGGAAAAAATCGGAAGAATCGATATTTCATCTTCGTTGCTGCTGTCCGAGGTTTCATAAGGAGTTTATAGCTTCTTCGGGCGGCCTTGTCGAAGGCCGCCACAAGCAATTTCGCTTTTTAGCCTTTTTCGGCATCATCTACCGTTTGTTGGCTACCTCGCCCCACATGTGCTTTTCTCCACAGAAATTTCAAACAAAAAATCTATTTTGAATATAAAAAAAGCAACCATTCCATCGTGTTGAACACAAAATTCTACTGCAGAAAATATAATACTTAACTATTTTTACAAAACCTATACACGAAGGATGAAAAAACGTAAATCACGAAAATTTTCCTTCTGATAGTAGTTTTTCACAAATGACGCTGCTTTTAAAAAATTGCGACGTTCACGACACTAAGCTTCCGGCAAGTACAGCAGACTAACCTAACCGACCTTACATTACAAAGGCGCGCGATTCCAGTTAACGCTGTGGGAATGAGAAGAAACTGGCTGCCTCGCCCCACTGGCTGCCTCGCCCCGTTCTACTCTACGCTTGATTGTTGAATATTTTATGTGGTTTCGTGCAAGCAAAAAATAATATCCATGATAGGAAATCGTAATAAATCATTTGTTAATATTCGAATGACCGATTTTTTATAAATCTTGAAAATTTTCTGCAGCAAGTGGATTGATTCGAACATACATTTTGTACGATATGATAAAATTTGAGTGGATAATTTCTGGTAATTGAAGCATTCAACCTCATTTTTCGCAGAGGGCAAATTGTGTGTTTCGTAAAGAAAAACTTTTTTGTGTATGACATTTTTTTGCTGAAATCGTTATTATTAGATAAAAAAGACCAAAAATGAAATTCACTCTGATTTTTCATAAACTTGGTCGAAAGACCAATTTGTTCCATAATAATACAATGATGGAAAAATTTGCATTTGAATAACTATTGGTAAATATATTAACACATTTTTATGACAAATGAATTTGTTTTTTTTTTTAAAGAACTGATTTTTATTAATTTATTTTTCTCTAATTTATAAACTGCCTTTTTTCAAATCTGACGAGATATACACGTTAGGTCTACGCATCTGTCAGCGAGGAAATATTACGTCGTTTTTTAAAGGAAAGTAGAAAATTTTCACGAAGTTCCAAGTATCTGAATTTTGACCTCTATTAAAAAAAGAAAATATTAAAGCTTCTATAGTTTTTGACCTAACTTAGATATTCCATTTTTGTTTTAGTCAGAAAGCTGAAAGAAGTTCAGAAATAACAAAATTGCCACTTGTTTGAAAATATAAATAGTTGATTCAAAACGAAAACTACTATTTATATTTTTGGGTAAATAATTTTTGTGACCAGAAGAAGCTTTTTTCACGGAATCGATTTTTCGAATTTTTCTCAGAAACAACGAAAGATACAAACAATTTTAAGATGAAAGTTTGCAAACCTCAAAAATTTATGCGAAAAATATACATTAATATTTTGTAATATCTTGCATTGCTTACGAGAAGAAGCAAAAAATAATATTTTTAGGCAAATTTTAGACAAAATTTCATATAAACATATGTTATGCCTGACGAGGTTTCCGAGAAAAAAAATCCTTAGCCCACGTAGAACTCACAGGATATCTTCCTTATAAAAATTTTAAAACACAAGAAATTGGTAAAAATATAAGTGTGTCCTTTTTTTAAAATCTACTTTTCATATTTTCAGACAAATCGTCGCTATTTTGCTTATAGAGAACTCTTTTCTCAATTTTTTGACGCACTTTGAAAGAGGGTGGTAAAACTCATCAGAATCCGAAATGTATTTTCTGTATATTATCCAAAATTCAAATACTCGTAACATCATAGAATTGTTTGTTCTCAAATCAGAACAATACGTGTCGCCTAATTTTTTCTGAAAATAACGTAATATTTTGTAGTTGAGAGATTCTGCGACTTGAAGTCTGTGATCTGCCTGATTTAAAATGGACTCGATCCAACGATTTAATCAATTCATTCAATAATCAAAACGATAATTAATTTACTACTTATAATTTTTATCTTTGCAGAAATATCTTCTGTGTGGCGTTGCTGCACAAGCCCTCCTGTTTTGGCAGTTACAGCTGATGCGTACCTAAATTATTTGCAGAAAAGTTCGCCTCTCAAAACACCAGGGGGAAAGGTGCATATTGGAACGGATGAGAGTCATGATTACGTCCTTGGATTTGCCCAACTAGTGGGAAAAGAGTATAAGTTGTGCCCATTGCTGGCTGTTTTGCCGGCCTTTAACGGTCGTTTAGGAAGAGTTAAGTTACTCATAAATGGCCAATCTGCTAATCATCTTGAACCAATAGGGACGGATAATAGTGTCAATGTTTTCTTCTTCGAGAACATCCACAAATCACGTGTTCTTCCAGCCCGTTTTGTGTATGGCCACACTACTGTGAAGGTACCTCTTCCCAGTGGTGGCATGGGGTACCCACCTCTCTTGGAATACGCTCTCCCCGCACACGCAGTTTCTTCCGGCGGACACACAAATCCTGCCAACCATGACCCATATCATCAAAATGGACACACAAGTTTTCCCGGTCATAACCAATATCCGCAAAGTGGAGACACAAGTTATCCAAGTCACAACGCATATCCGCAAAGTGGACACACAAGTTATCCAAGTCACAATCCATATCCGCAAAGTGGACACACAAGTTATCCCAGTCATAACCCATATCCGCAAATTGGATACACAAGTTATCCCAGTCATGACCCAAATCATGAAAGGGGGGACAGCAGTCCTAACAATTATCACACACCTGATGGAGCTCCAAGTTCATACCAATCAATTATGAACCTTTTCCGATCCGCAACTGCTCAGAATCATGACTCACATGCCCAAAGTAGAAACACAGATCCTCGCAATCATGGCCAAACTCATCAAAGTGGGGATTTAAGTTCTTCCAATTATGGACCATATTATGGATCTCCAGATACTTCCCAAATAGTTTCTGACCTTGCCAACGGGCACTGGTATCATTAGTGACATTTAGCAACCGTTACAGGAAACATTTTCTTTCGAGAGAAACTAAATCATTCACGATATTGTTATCAGTAATACGTTATCTGATTATTACATCATATTCATATAAAAATGTTTGCTTTGTTTATTTTTACTCGCGTTACTTCGTATGAATTTTTTTCAATGTTCTAGTTCACTACTTTAAAAATTACATAATAATTCAAATAATTTATAAGGTAATTGATTTTAATTTTTGAGTAATTCTCGACTGATCGAGTCTCGGACGCTAAGCATGGCCGACCGTTCGTGATGTGCGATTAGTTGTGTTTTTCGTGTGGATGGGTATGGACACTCGATGATATGGAATGTCTGCATCTAAACTTGACTGTTGGTAACCGCGTGCACTCGGGAAAGGTTTTCTGCAGTTTTCCTTTCCCTTGGCCAACAGTCCAAGCAAATGTAAGCGTTCCTGCTAAAAATGCGGCTGCAGACGTTAGGGGATACTTAGAAAGATTAAGTTTTAGAAATGTAAATTACTTAAAATTGTGTAGATTCTAGTAATAAGGTATAGATAGAATAAAAAGTTCAATTCATCACTCTGCGTTCGTTCTTTATTTTTCTATTTTACGTATGCTAAATGAATGTGTAACTACAGCATTGAATCAAGGAAATATTGCTCTGAGTACGGACGATACAATACTTTCTTCATACGAGAGAAATTTTTTTGGATCAAGAAAATATGATATCTTCAATAGTCAAACTAATATAATAATACGGATAATCAAATTAGTTAATTTTTCAAGAAAATAATTAATTCTCAGCGAAGCATTTGATAGTTGATTTTTCAGTGAAACAAGATTTAAATTTCAAATGAAAAACAGTTAAATTTACCAACGAACGTGAATTTCCAACCAGAAAAGATCAATTTTCAATTTAAAATATACTTTTTTAACAAAGAACGAAATAGTTACGTGTTATCTGAAGAAAATTCTTTCTCAATAAAAAACCAATTCAGAAGATTCATTTTCTACTTAAGCAAATGAATTTTCAACTATTAAAGGAAAAAATTTCAACCAAAAAATAAATAGCAACATTTCCAGATAAAAGCTTATTTTTAAACAAAAAGAAAACGAATTTTTCACAAAATTACCACGTAACCATTACATAACAATTACGTATATTCTTACAAATAAGCTTTATATACTATCTTACGATCTATTTGCTACATCTCATCTAAATTACTCTTTTCACCTCTATGCGCTTGCAAACTTGCTCTGGGCTTCCGTTACCCCTCCTACCTTTATCTTTAACCTTCTGTGCACACGCTTGTGCAATTCTGCTCCCCTCTCCCTTTCTTAGTTTCTTTAAACAATCCCAGGTTCTTTTCAGTTGTCTGATAAGAACTTTTCCCCGCCCAGTTTCATCTCTCATCATATAATCTGGACACCTCCAACTCACCGCCATGACCCATCTCAAAAAATCTTTCATATAGACTTTCCACTCTCTCATGCTCTTTCCAACCCCAAACTTTTACTACATAGCTTAACACTGACCATACTAGCACATCGTACATCCACACTGTCATCCTCCAGTCGTCCTTGAGAACCTTCTTTTACCTATACCTCATACTTGTCCCATCACTTTATTCGCACATTGTAATCTCTTTCTCAACTGCAGCTCGCTTCCTCCTCTCGTTTCAAACCAAAATCCTAGGTAGCAAAACTCCTCAACCAACTCTACCACTCTCATAATCAGATTCATTCCTCTTTCATCATCCGCCTCTAGCACTGCGTCATCTGCATACGCTAGTGAACACATTTTGCCTGTTCCTAATGTTATTCCTCCTTTCCCTTTTCTCTCCATCTTCTCCTCCAAGTCTACCAGAAGAACACTAAATAGAAGTGGACTCAACGCGCATCCTTGCCTGAGCCCCCTTCCTGTCCAGAATTCTTCTCCTTTCTTTTCCCCTATCTGCAGCCTTATCTTAGTTGCCACAAATTTTCCTTTAATTCTTTCTGTTAAACCTTCGTCTACTCCTTTCTCTTTCGTGGTTGTCCATAAGATCGTCCAGTTAACTGAGTCAAATGCTGCCTCAAAGTCGGCAAACAGTGCAACTAATTTCCCTTTCTAATACTCTAGATTCCTTTTAATTAAATAGTTGAGCACGTAGATGTTGTCTGTGATCCCCATCCCTTTTCTAAAACCCGTTTGGTTGTTTGTAAATTTTGTATCCCACCGAAATGAGTGTGATGCCTCTGTAGTCCTCCACCTGTTTGCCCTCTCCTTTTTTAATCAAGGGTACTAAGAGCCGTGTCTTCCATTCCTCCAGCCACCCTTTTCCTCTCGACACCTTGTTACAAATCCTTCACATCTCTTCCTTCCTTTACAGCTTTCTCTACCTCTTCCATGTACCTTTTTTTCTTCCTTTTTTCGCTTTTCGCTGTGCATCTCTGTTGAATTTTTGAAGGTTCATCGTTCTACCTCGTCTATTACACGACCCTCGACCTGCTATAGTTGCTGCGGTCCCCTCATGCCTAACCAACATCTCGTATCGATAATCACTACTATTTTCACAGCCTACCTCGATACCCGCCTCATGCCCAATCAATTTGACTTCCCGCATATTCTATCTCGACTCGTTATCCTCACTTACAACGCTCATCTGCCGCCCTTTGTCTGGACTCCGTGTTTTTTTGTAGAGGAGGTGAAAATGCATTCACGCACTGAGTGTGGGACTCAACCTAAAAAAAAACAGTAATACCCACGAAACTCACCTCCTCTTCCTGCCAACCTATGTTCTCAGAATCGCTTTCGCATTACTTCAAGGGCATGGGGGTAAAGCCAATAAACCGTGCTTCGGCTTCCAACTGTTTCACCTGCTTGGCGTTAAATCGCTTACATCAGCTGTTTGCGTCATTCGTGAGGCTTCTTCAACGAGGCTGCCTTTCTGAATGACCTATGACACTCTTTGCCACATCTCCTGCATGCTCTTGTCCGGTTCGGACCCTTGCAATTCGCCGCCATATGACCGAAGTCAAGACAATGGTAACAGCGTAACACCTCCGTCTTTATCCGGACCCTAGAGGACATCCAACCCACCTTAAGATGTCCTGTCCGGATGAGTCGCGACGCCAGCTCCTCATTCATCTCCACATATGCCTTGAGGTGTCCCCTAAAGGCCCTCTTCGTCAAACACACCTTCACATTGTCTGCGTCGACTCCGCCATACTGCCTGCGTCACCTCCTCCACGTCGATTGTCGTGTCCAAGTCCAGGACCTCGACTATTGCGCGTGGGACGAGCTCTCGCACAGAGTTTCCTGCACCAACCGCCCCCCTGATGGTAGACGATAGCTTTGCTCTGCCGTCCGCCGCACCGCAGGGTCTACCTTAATGAGGACCTCTCCTTTCCTTGTCTCTCGGACACCCCTGATTTTGACACCAAGGGTGTCCGGTTTAACCTTCTGTTTGAGGTTCTTCAAGACCTGGGCGTAGCTCGAACACAGAGCCGGTTTTATTAAAACCGTCTCAGGTCGGGCTCTCCTATTCGACTCTTTCTTCTTCGTGGGGAGTGCGGCTGTTGTCGCCCCTGCATCTTTCTTCTTCGGAATTGAGGACGCTGCTGATGACGTACGCGTCCTTGGCTTCTTCGGCATTGGTTTGGAGGAGCCTGCCTCAATCGGACTCAGGGTGGGCTCCCTTTCTCTCTTCCCAGTATGGGGTGTCACCTAAACTTGCACAACGCAAAATCGAACCTAACCTCAAAATCAGCCCTTATCTTTCACTTTTTCCACGACATTCACACTATCATTCACACCCTTCAATCGCACTCAGCCTCTCACCCATAGGTTACTTACTCACGACAATTTCACCGCGCCACAAAGAGTTTTACTTTCAAATCGTGTAATTTCATGAAGATGTTAAAACTATGTTACTTCTTCGTTTTATATCAAGTAATTTCTGTTCTCAGATAAATAATATTTATTATTTTACAACTGAGGAGTGAGCACTTCAGCAGGTATGGATGCATAAATCCATTTTTCGTTCCTTCGATAAATTTAGGTAAATTCTGTATCTCAGAAGTCATTGCATGTAATGAAATTTGGAAACAGTTATTATGTGATGTTACTTGTGATGTTTTGATAAATTATGTGTGACTTCTCAATTTACAGAAAAGTTTAATGATCCCAATTTAGTATTTTATTACGAGTCATTTAACACCCAAAAATTATCTAAACATCTTGAATTTCGTAGACCAATGACGCCGATGATTACAATCATCATGCCTGTTAGTTTGAAAAAATGCAAGAATAGAAGAGTAACAACAATTATTAAACGATATTGAAATATTTATAACATACAAACAAATTTATTAACATAAAATTGAACAAGTTCATTTTTTTGTACATTGCTGTTAAGTTTTCCTGTTCTAAATAATGACAAATCTCATCGGTAGAAATTTAAAGGCTGTCCTTTTGCTGATTCGTGAAAGGCCTTTGCAAAAAGTTCAAATTTTGGACATATTTTAATAGAGAGCAGAACACCAGACAAGTAGTGAGACTGTGTTTGTTAAAGCCTAACGATCTTTAATAAAAGAAAATTCCCAAAATACCAAATTACAGAGGTTGTTGATTTGACCTTCAATTTTAAAAGTTCGAAGATCGAAGCGAGCCGCGTGCGCAGTGCAACTGTCTTCTGAATAATTCGTATATTTCGCTTGAAGATTCGACTATTTGATTGAAAATATTACTGTATATTGTTGATGCTAATTCTCTTTTGATTTAAAATTCGACAGTTTGTTTGAAAATTCTCCTTTGAAGGTTGAAGGTTCAACTGTTTGGTTAAAAATTCATCTTTTTGTGTGAAATTTCCACTATTTATTAGTAAGCGCAAATTCCACCTATAATTGACCATGTACACATAGATCAGTTGTTGAAAATATTGACTAATTCTTCAGTAATTACATTTCTACGAAAAAAGATAATTTTCAGCAAAATAAAATATCGTAGAAAACGTATTTATTAGATTCCAAAAGGCGGTCACATATTTCATAACAATAGAAGAATTCATAGAAAAGACTGGAAACAAAGAATTATACATTATTTTAGTCAGTCCTTATCAATACTTTCATACGAAAGCTTGTCTTAAGGAAAATGTACTTTAGGGATTTTAAAAATGATCTTTTTATTTGCGGAAAATAGCCGGGTTGTTGAATATAAGAAAACTTAAAAACATACATTTAAATAGTTGATTTTTCTACGAAAATAATAAAATTTTTAACCCAAAAAGACGAATTGTCAAAAAAAGAGTAGATTTTTTCAGGCAAATAGCTGAATTATAAACTAGAAACGATACATTTCCAATCAGCAAATGTAAAATTTGCAGTACAAATAATTGATGTTCAAAGAAAGAAAAAATTAAATTTCAACACAATATCATTCAATCTGGATACAAATAGTAGATTTTTTCTCCAAAAGATATAAATTATAAACTAAAAATACAAGAGTAGTCTTTTCATATAAAAAGAAACTATGCTTTCAACGCAATGTAATTGAATTTACTGATTAACAGTGTGACCAAGTTTTTGAACAGGCCCTTATCTATTCACACGTCACAGACAATAACGCAACTTTTTGTTTGATTTTGAATAAATTTGAGAACATTCCGTTAGAACTTCATATTCGTTATAATTTTTGGAAATTTCACCAATTTTTTTCTTTATTTTGTGATGTGCAATGAAAAAATAACGGTGCTACTTGTTCAAAAAAAAGATTAGTAGATTTTAAGAAGTGGGTCAAGATTCATGTCTTTATTTTTTTAAATAATTAATTATATCTTTTTGTTTGTTATTTTTACATAGAAAAAATGGAAACTTTCAATACTTTTCAATCTTATTTTTCTTCCTTTCCGAAAATTTCATTTTCAGAAAATCAGAGAGCCTACCAAAATATCAACTCATATGTTCTGTTACAATGAACAACTTTTTAACCTATCATAGTCTTATATTTCAAATTAAAACATCATGTAAGTATTGTAACTTTTCTAAAAACTTTTCAGAAGCTATTGATCAATCACTTATGGTCTTTGAAAGTTCGTGAAAAGATCAATCCGCGCGTCTCAAAGACGCTAACAATTACATTGAATGCAGTACTGTTATATTCCCTGTATAAAAAAATTCTTTCATAAACAAGGAAACTACTTTGGTTGAAAAATTTTAAAACGATATTGGTAGGTTATACTAGATCATGAGAATTTCTTAATTTTGGCAATCGATGTGTCTGGAAGAGGCGAACAAATATATTATACACACTACAGTTTTATTCCTAATATTAAAAATAATTTTCTTATACCAAAAAGATAAACAACAATTTTTTCAATTTATATATCGGTATTGCTAGATCATAAGAGGTTATAGAAGGTTCGACAATAGGTCATTCGACGTGTCTCGAGGACGCGAACAAACATGTCAGATACAGTACTATAGTACTCATAATATGAACAAAGTTTTCCACATATTAACAGAATACGCACATTTTTTTTTAAACTTCATAAATCGGCAATGGTCGGTCATGAAAGATTCACCAATAGGTCAATTCATGCGTCTCAAGGACGCGAACAAATACTCTACATGTAATATTGTTGTGCTTCGAATATCAAAAAATGTCTTTTCATATAAAGAGAATAAAGTAATTTTTCCAACTTCATAAATCGGTACTTGTCGGTCATAAAAGGTTCATCAATAGGTCATTCGATGCTTCTCAAAGACGCGAACAAATACTCTCCATATGATACTGTCGTATTTTACTAATCAAAAAAGTTCTTTTTATATAAACGGATTAAGCCATTTTTTGAAACTTCATAAGTCGGTACTGATGGGTCATGAAAGGTTCATCAAGAGGTCAATCGATGCGTCTCAAGGACACAAACAAATACTATACATGTTATATTGTCTTGTTTCGAATATCGAAAAAGTTTTTCCCATACATACAGAATGAACCATTTTTTGAAACTTCATAAACCGGTACTGGAGGATCATGGAAGGTTCGTCAATAGGTCAATCGATGCGTCTCAAGGATGCGA
This sequence comes from Andricus quercusramuli, assembly GCA_932178445.1. NCBI lineage: Eukaryota > Metazoa > Arthropoda > Insecta > Hymenoptera > Cynipidae > Andricus > Andricus quercusramuli. Next base: position 287,224 of record CAKNXH010000212.1, on the reverse strand, counting down.
ACAAATACTCTCCATATAATATTGTCGTATTTCACATATCAAAAAAGTTCTTCTTATATAAACGGAATAAACCGTTTTTTGAAACTTCATAAGTCGGTACTGTTGGGTCAGAAAAGGTTCATCAATAGGTCAATCGATGCGTCTCAAGGACGCGAACAAATACTCTCCATATAATATTGTCGTATTTCACATATCAAAAAAGTTCTTCTTATATAAACGGAATAAACCATTCTTTGAAACTTGATAAATTGGGACTGGTGGGTCATAAAAGGTTCAGCAATAGGTCAATCGACGAGCCTCAAGGACGCGAACAAATATTCCACATGTAATATTGTCGTGTCTTGAATATCAAAAAAGTTTTTTTCATATAGACACAATAAACCATTTCTTGAAACTTCATAAACCAGTGCTGGTGGGTCATGAAAGGTTCATCGATAGGTCAATCGATGCGTCTCAAGGACGTGAACAAATACTCTGCGTATAATATTGTCGCATTTTACACAACAAAAAAGTTCTTCTTATATAAATGGATTGAACCATGTTTTGGAACTTCATAAATCGATACTGGTGGGGCACAAAAGGTCCATCAATAGCTCAATCGATGCGTCCCAAGAACGCAAACAAATACTCCACATGTTATATGGTCTTGTTTTAAATATTAAAAAAGTTTTTCTCATATAAACAGAATAAATCATTTTTGGAAACTTCATAAATTGGTGCTAGCGGGTCATGAAATGTTCATCGATAGGTCAATCGATGCGTCTCAAGGACACGAACAAATACTCTCAACATAATATCGTCATATTTTACACATCAAAAAAGTTCTTATATAAACGGAATAAATCATTTTTTGAAACTTCATAAGTCGGTACTGGTGGGTCATGAAAGGTTCACCGATAGGACATTCGATGCGTCTCAAGGACGTGAACAAATACTATGTGTATAATATTGTTGCATTTTACACATCAAAAAAGTTCTTCTTATATAAACGGATTAAACCATTTTTTGAAACTTCATGAGTCGGTACTGGTGGGCCATAAAAGGTTCATCAGTAGGTCAGTCGATGCGTCT
>CAKNXH010000212.1:259701-286143 GCA_932178445.1 Andricus quercusramuli | reverse complement strand
AACTTCATAAGTCGGTACTGGTGGGTCATGAAAGGTTCACCGATAGGTCATTCGATGCGTCTCAAGGACGTGAACAAATACTATGGGTATAATATTGTCGCATTTTACACATCAAAAAAGTTCTTCTTATAAGAACGGATTAAACCATTTTTTGAAACTTCATAAGTCGGTACTGGTGGGTCAGAATAGGTTCATCAATAGGTCAATCGATGTGCCTCAAGGACGCGAACAAATACTCTACATTTAATATTGTCGCATTTTACACATCAAAAAAGTTCTTCTTATATAAACGGATTAAACCATTTTTTGAAACTTCATAAGTCGGTACTGGTGGGCCATAAAATTTTCATCAATAGGTCAATCGATGCGTCTCAAGGACGCAAAGAAATACTCTACATGTTATATTGTCTTGTTTTAAATATCAAAAAAGTTTTTTCCATATAAACAGAATGAAACATTTTTTGAAACTTCATAAATCGGTGCTGGTGGGTCATGAAACGTTCATCAATAGGTCAATCGATGCGTCTCAAGGACGCGAACAAGTATTCTCCGTATAATCTTGTCGTATTTTACACATCAAAAAAGTTCTTTTTATATCAACGGAATAAACAATTTTTTTAAACTTCATAAGTCGGTACTGGTGGGTCATGAAAGGTTCATCAATAGGTCAATCGATGCGCCTCAAGGACGCGAACAAATACTCTAGATTTAATATGGTCGTGTTTTGAATATAAAAAAAGTTTTTTCCGTATAAACAGAATTAACCATTTTTTGCAACTTCACAAATCGGTACTGGTGGGTCATGAAAGGTTCATCAATAGGTCAATCGATGCGTCTCAAGGACGCGAACAAGTACTTCACATATTATATGGTCTTGTTTTAAATATTAAAAAAGTTTTTCTCATATAAACAGAATAAACCATTTTTTGAAACTTCATAAATCGGTGCTTGTGGGTCATGAAATGTTTATCGATAGGTCAATCGATGCATCTCAAGGACGCGAACAACTACTCGCCACATAATATTGTCGTATTTCACACATCAAAAAAGTTCTTCTTATAAAAACAGAATGAACCATTTTTTGAAACTTCACAAATCGATACTGGTGGGTCATGAAAGGTTTATCAATAGGTCAATCGATGCATCTTAAGGACGAGAAAAAATACTTAATATATAATATTGTCGTATTTTGAATATCAAAAAAGTTTTTCTCATATAATCAAGGTAAAATTTTTCTTTTTAAATCCCTAAACGCAAGAGAACAACTACTTTTGAATGGTCGATCTAGCTTAAAATCCTATCAGACCTGCATATCAATCGGAGCTACACTTCATCCAAATTACAAGGTTGTAGCTCTTTTACTTTCCGAGATACAGTGAACAGGAAAAAGTTACACACACACGGACATTTTTTAAAATTTTATTCCCGAGCTCTTGGGATCGAATTATATCAAAATATGTCAGAAAAGTATATTTGAAAATTTAGGTCATTACAAGCCTCCCTCTATGAGGAAGTAAAAGTGTGAATTGTTTATAAAAACTTGAATAAGGTAATGTTTTCCGTAATTTGTTCACATACTTGTTTTTTGGCTTAGATTTAGTGACCTACTTGACTTATATATTTTTTTATTTGTGTTTTGCGTTGGGTATGTCTGCCCGTTCTTTTGGCTACTCTCCCTCCATGGGGGAAATATAACCTACTTTGGCGTTCGTATTTCAGAAAGATATGTTTACTCAAGTTTGTTTTTCACTGATAAAATTTGTTTTTACTGGTGAAACTTGTTTCTGACGGGCTGTACATCCGGCTTTAATTGCTGACGCATGGAGGAAATAGAGTCGGTATATAAGTCGTGCCCAAAGAAGAAGAGTCAGTTAAGTAAAGAATAAAAATTAAAAAATTAAAATTAAAAATAAAAATGAAGCTTGCAATTTTGTTCTCCTTTGCTGTTATGTGCGCGGCTTTTCTCACTGGAGCTCTTGTAACATGCTACTGCCCAGATTATTGTGTTCATCGGTCTGACTGTAAAACTTGCGAGCGTAAATCATGCGAGTTCACAAGTCGCCACTGTAAGTCGATAAATTAATAATTACTTGGGTGGTTTCATTTTATTCTCTTTCTCCTATTCCTCTCTTTACATTCTCCTTAGCGTAAAAATAAAAATGTCCTTTTGGATTAAAAATTCAATTGTTCACTAAAAAGTTCGTCTTTTTACTTAAAAATGAAATTATTTGGTTGAAAATGAAATTGTCTGTGGTTAAAGTTGATTTTTTCATTAAATGTTGCTTGTCCGTGTTTTTTTTTTATTTTCTAAATTTAATTCTTCTGTATTTTCATTTTTGGCAGCATCTTGTCTCTACTTTAATTCTTCATCAGAGTGGTACAGATCAACATAAACCTGAAGTATTAAACTCGTGATAAGTTGTAATTTTCAAGAGAACATTTATTGGAAAATTCTTTGTAAAAGCGCATAACAAGTTCCGAAAATTTCACCTTGAAACGGATTTAAATTTGTTGCTATGTACTCCTCTAACGAAGAAATGTAAATAAAGCCAAAATTACATGAAAGGCAACAATAAAACAAAATACAAATTCCTTCACAACAATAGAGAAAATTTTAATAAAGAAAAATAAGATTATCGCAATTTGAGTATATTTTGGAAAAAATACTTCAAAATACTATTTTTGAGTAATGAAACATATTTTTACTTTCAGTCAAACATTCTAAAAAAACGTGCGTCTAAAGAAGCTGAACCTGATTCGAGCGATGCGGAGAAAAGAACCCGAAATTCTTCATGAACTTCGTGGAAAATCTATAAATTTAAGTTTTAATATGCTGAGTGTTTAAGCACAATGTAGCTGATTGATTTCAATGCTGTAAATAATAAATAAATAAAAATAAAAAGCTATCATAATCATTTTACAACACCCTGAATGGTATTGTTTTCGACGAGTTTCCAAGTGTTGTGTCGGAATATTTAAAACTATTTGTATAAATTGTAAAGTTGATCGATTATTCTCTGAAAAACTCAATTCGAGCTCGCACTGCATTACCAACTTTTCAAAATTTGTCCAAGGTCAAGAGTAAGGTTAACCGAATAGATAAAACGAGTACATTCAACGCGCTTATCATCAGTTTGCATAGTAGAATAGATAAAATTTTGGCTGAAATAGAAGACGACATTTCATTTTTGTTTCTTTTACGTTGACTTCGAGCTAATTTATCCTACAGTAATCTAATAATCTTTCGAGAATCTTAAGCATTCCAACCAGGGAGTCCGCAAAGAAAGCCAAATCGTCGGCGTAAGCTAAGAGCAATATTCTCAACAAATGGTCTATTGATACACCTCTGATACCTCTGGCATACACAAATTCTTGTAAATCAGCAATTAGAAATGAAAACATTGTTGGACTTAGAACCTCCACCTGCATGACTCCTTTCATTGCATCTACCGACCCGGTGACGCCCTTGTATCCCTTGATCGCAATATTAGCTTCAGAGTGGAAATCTATTACCAATCTAATAAATTTTGACCCACAACCTTCCGAGATTAATTTGTCCCATAAGGTATTATGACTAACTAAAGGAAAGGCTGCTTTGAAATGAACAGCAGGCAGCTCTTCTTTGAAGCGAGGGGAAAAGGACCTTTTTGCCACCACCCCGTAGCCGAGAAGGATTTAAAAAGGGAATGGAAGACCTGGACGCTTGGCTCTCAAAAACACAAGGGTACATATACCTCGCAACCTTAGCAGGACAGAGAGGCAACGGTGGAGAAAGACAACGGATTAATTGAAATACAAAGAAACATAACGGTCCTTATCAGGGCCACCAACCATTTGAAAACGAAGGAATCTTCAGGATTCTTCAACTGTGGAACGTATCAAAGTGGCAGAAAAAAATTACCCTTTCGATGACAATAGTAACGGAGTCGACTTGCTCCTTGAGCTACTCTTGTCATTGAAAGGGTACTTTTTTCTATTACTTTTCCTGATGTGTCGGACCACGTGCCAACAGTGATTAAAGCCAGAATTATCAAAAATGACATTTCTTGCGTAACAATGATTTTATCATAAATTCAAGTACTTCACTTCACGCGCATTACAAAACTGCCCATTAGGAGACAATACGCGATTTCCTATCTTCATTCGTTTTAAGATAATGTTTTCTTAACTAAATCACCGTAAAAAGTAAATTATTGACACTTCGCTCTCTCTCTGGTAACAGGTAAAAGTTAACGCTTGAGAAAGGAGGCCGAAAAACCCTGTTTTGGGCATGTTTTGCCCTCTATTGACGAATTTTTTTTAGGATGAAATTGATCATATCCTTGAACTCGGAAAACATTAAGCCAGGGCTCTCCCGAAGGCAGTCAGTGACTGCAACGACTACCAATTGCAGTCAGGAGACTAGGTCAAACAGGTCCTCATAAATTTTCGTCGAACGTGTCCTTCGATTCGTCCCTAATCCTTCACGGTAAATAACAGTTTGAAAAAATTTATTGTGAATTCAAGTAGAAAAAAATCATACCGTTTGGTGTGTATAATGAGCCGCCACAAACCGTGACTGTAACGACTGTAACCCTTTCCAGGATTCCTGGAAAGCGAAGAAAAATTACAGAAACACTTGGTTGCAGTCATACACTTGTCGTGGCAGTCAGCACCTGCTGAAATTGGTGAGCCCTGCTTTGAGTTTTCAGATGCTTCTTATGAGATAATTTGGAGATTTTTTTTGGGCGAGTTGCAATCAACAGAACTGAGGGGCCTCGGAATGTGGACCGACTTCAGCGCCGGCGGAGTAGCAGAAACGGGTGCTGGAGAGAACCGTGCGTACAGCACCAGCGAAACTCGAACGCGTGCATTTCCCTCCACTCGATTTTCTCACGCCGGCCGGCTTCTCGGGAGGCCCCTCGGGCTTAAAAAGGCGCACTCTGCCACGGAACGGACAGAAAGATCATGGCTGGAAATCGAAATCCGCTTTGATCCAGATACTAATGGCGGGAGCTCCGCTGTTAGCTCTTAAACCTAAAGGGCTAGTAATCTGATCTTGAATACAAGTCTAACGGCTGGGCATCTGCTGTTAGTTCTTGTCTCTCCCAGGGCTGCGCATCCGCTCTCGCCTCTGCGTCTAACGGCTGGTCATCCCCTGTTAGATTGTTCCAAATCTTGAGGCTGGACATGTGCTGAGGAACGAAATTTAAAACAATTAGGTATTATATAAATACGCCCCCTTGCGGCAATTAACCAAATTAAATATATCTCTCATACTCTTATTGCTTGTACCGACGCTGTTTCGTGTAAGAATTCAATCAATAAAACTAGAGTGACGTAAAAAGTACAATCATGATAAGTCGCAATTTTTGTTAACCCTTCACTCAGTCATCTCACAGAAAGTGCTTTATTCCTTCACGAATTCCTCCTTCCAACGATTCAACTGGCAACCAGTTACTCGTTCCGCTAAGGCGGTCGGCATACCAGCTGTACTCGGCCAGATCAAACAACAAACCAGTGGACGGCGTGGCAGTGACGTCACAACAATCCACGTCGCCGGGCGGCCAAGCAATCGTGGTACGAGGTTGGCTAGTTTCTACGGCGCCCGTCATAACTAACATGCAACGTGACCCTACGTCCTTCGGTCAGAATTATCCACTTCAGGGTACGCTACGAGACCTGTACGACTGGCTTACGTGGTACGATTGCTCCAATATTACGGTGCTACCACAGCTCTGCAGGCCACGATCGGTTCTTCCGTGGCCAACCAGCGCTACCGAAGGTACTGTGAAAATTCACAACCGGGTACTACCACCGAAGCCATACTTTCAGTGACGGAGTTTGCTGAAGGATCTAGCAGTACCTCAGGCGGAATGCAGGCAGTTTCCCAAACATCTTCACATCTGAGAAGCTTCCCGCTTGTGAGGCACGCTTCAGCTCGGACGAGAAGTCCAAGCCACTGATATATATAATACACTAGATGCAGGATTCAATGGAAAACGGGTGTGCCTACTTGAAGGCTTCGGAGCCGCCATTTAATAGGGTTGTTTTGGTTCGGGATCATTCGGGACAGATCGGAATATGCGGGAGATTCAAATTTAATATGAAAGAGAACTCAAAAATATTAATTGAAACACTTATTGGAACCTTTAAAAGCTACCAATGTGTACACAATAATTTTTCTGCGGATAAAAAAAGTGGTGTGAAATTGTAAATATATGACTAAAGGATACTATAATTACAAAATGAATGTAAATGTTAATATAAATGATAATAATTAAAAAGAGCAGAAGGAATAACACTCTTGTGGCATGTACGTAAGTTAAATAACTAGTAATATTAATATGATGTCAATAATATTATGCAATTCACGAATACGAACTTTGAATTAAGGTTCAATAAAAGTGAATATAGAAAAAATTTTGAGTTGTAAATATATATGATAAAAATATATATTGTAAAAAGGACATTTATAATAGGAAAAAATCCCTTTCAATTTAACAAACCTTCCAGTTTAGGATTTGAATTTTTATGACTTTGAAGATCAGAAGTGAAGTTTTCAATTCTAAATTTTCCAAATTGAAGAAATTTCGAATTTGAAGCATCAAAATTAAAAAATTTAAAACTATAAATAATGATGCTTAAATTTTCATGATTTTTGAAATCAAAAGTCAACTTTTCTATTTTAAATCTTCCAAATTAGGAAATTTTGAAATTAAATCATCAAAGTTACAGTTACAATTTTTGAACCAATAGGAAATATTTTGAATTTTAAATCGTTAAATTTTACGAATTGAATTTGTTTTCCCTTTCATTCAATGTCAACGCACAAGTTTTTTTCCCCCTAAGCTACAACGATTTCATTTGTTTTAGCATTTTCACTCCGACTTATTCAATTTTCACGATTTACAATTTAAAATTCTACAATTTCAAAGATTGCGACTAAAAACTCTGTAATTCAATTTCCAATCAGTAGATGAATTTCCATTCAAACAAGACGATTTTTCAGCAAAATAGATCTGCTTATTATCCAGTGACATGGCTAAGTGTCAGTTCCTGATTTATAAGTGGCCACTCTGCCGATTTTTTGTTTTACTGACATTTTTACGAGCAAAGTCATAACTCTTAAAAGAATGGTCCTCTCGAAATTCATCTAGTTTTAAGAAAACTAATATGTGAGAGGAAAAATGGAATCTAAAAGGAAAAGACTTTGACCCTGAGTTTTTAAGAGTTAAATAGAAGTAAGTATGTTAAAAGGTAATACGGATTTTAAACTGGATAGAGACAAAATCAAAATTTAATAATAAAAATTATTATTTTCTCCAAGTAATTATACAAAAATTATTGTTAATACAGATATACGCAAACATGAAAACCCACATTTCCATGCAAATATACATAAACATTGAAACACACATACACATCAGAATACACATTCACACATGCACAAATACATACATGTATATATTCGTAAATCACAAATACATACATACGTGTATATATTCGTAAATCATGCAAAGTTCAAAACAAAAAGGAAAAGATAAATTTATGAGGAAACTGACATTTCCACTCTTTCTACGTTTAGGTTGTAAGAGACTTCGCCCCCAGTCACATGATTAGGACTCACGGCTGAGGGTTTTTGCCCGGAGAGGTTCGCCTATGATCCTCGAGCTGTCTCTCCACTCTTCGGCTGGAGGATAAGTCTCGACCATCGCCAGCCGATCGTCTTCGTATTGGCGTACGGCGAAGAGGCATTTTCTTTTAATTTTTGTTTCTTTTTTTTTCATCTTTATTCTTTATTTGTAACCCGAGAGGAGGTCAGAATAATGGTCTATGGCCGCGATAGTTTCGTTATCGGAACTTTGATATTCCGCCGGAGTTCCGCTAGCACTTACGGAGGAACCATCGGGATTCCCCATGCATTGTTATTGTTCTCGTTCATGTGACTGTGATTTTCGCGGATCGCGAGCTCTTGGAAGTGCCGGGAGAGGCCTAGGCGCTCGGCTCCGGAAAAGAAATTGAATGTCGGTGAGTTGAAACACTCAGATTGAGTAAAGTTGTGTGATCGCGACGCGCGCTCCCTCCGTTGTTGTTCCCGCGGGGGGATGTTCTCCACGTGATTCCTATCTATTCGAATGTTCCGTAAGCGATTTATCTCACGCACACGCCCTCGTAACCGCTGCGCGGGCTCACTCCTAGCCCCCACTAGAAAACAAAATGACAAAAAAATTTAATAAAAGAATTTTCTCGTGTCCGAGATGAAAAAAAAGTTCCCAGGCGGGGAAGTTGGGTCCCTGTGCTCTTGCAGTGGGAATGAATAGAAAAGATACTTACTCGTTTGAAAGTAAAATGTAGCACTAAAAATGGTGGGCAAGTGACATAAACAAAGTTTAATTCCGCTCGATTTATTGCATGAAATGTCTGGAATAAATCGAGATAGTCTTTGAAATTGGTGCTCGACTTACCAGACAAAGCTGGTAGATTTTTTCCACTCCAAGTGACTGGATGATGCTGCGCCAGTCGGGCTGGTGGCTCGAATGTCGTTTTTGGGTCCTGCACGGCCTTATATCCTCCTGTCCCTACTCCGGGTTGTCGGGCGGTGGTAGCGGTAGTCGTAGTGGGGTCGTTCGGCGACTCTGGTGGGTGGCGCCAGCTCACGTGGCTCGACGCTGTCAGTGGAATGGGGCTCGCTCACCGCGTCATCCGAGTCCCGGGAAAGGCTAAGTGAGTCAGGGGAGACTCCCCTAGAGACCGATTCTGGAGAATACAGCTCACTTCCCTCATCACTGGAAATATCCATATTTCGAGCTCGCAACTAATCGACCTCTGGGGAATCAATGTCGAAGAAGTTCTCAAAGTCGGAATGATTAATTTGCTCGTCAGCATTGTCAATATCATCCACTGGGACCAAGGTAAACGTGTCGCTATAAGTTTCATAGAGTACTACGTAAAGAAGGGTATGAATGGGAGGCTCATCCTCTCGAGTAGGATGGGTCTCAACCAACCAGTCGTCTTTATTATCGCCAATGATTTTACCTTCCGAATCTACATCCTCCCAGCGCACTGTTAGGGACGTTTGATTAGATTCTTTATTTCTTTTGATGATCTCTTGACAGAACTCGCAACCCAACACATTTCGCACCTTCAAGACCGGTTGTCCACAGGTGTAGCACTTTTATCGGAGAGCAAAGTAATCCAACATTAGCAAATGAACGTGTGTCCTTTTTAATTTTTCCTCTGGAAATAGAGGAGGATCCGATTCCTCGCCACAATTGCTACAATTAATTTTCCAGATTCCGTTCGCCCTTCGAAAAAAGATTGCTCCCTCTGTGTATTTAAAGGGTCGAGTTTGGAATAATTTCAATTGTATATAATTACATTGATATTCACTAGTCGTGTTCTAATTTTTGATTATATTGAATTCCACATAAAATAAATCTTATCAATTTAAACTTCAACTCAGAATTCTAAATATCAATACACGATGATCAATTTTATACAAATATATATATATATATATATATATATATAATATACATAATAATAGAAAAACATATATATTTTTTGCAATAAAATAGTTAAACCTTAAACCCAAGAGATAAATCTTGAACTAAAATTATAAATGTTCAATCAATTAAGTATAATTTTTCAACTCTTGGCTAAGTAATGCAAGATTCGGCCTACAAAGATCAATTCTCAACGAAGGAATATATATTGATCAATTTTGAAATAAACAAGGGACTGAATTTATCTATAACGATGAATTTTAACAAAATCTAAATAAGAAGACAAGGGAATATATTTCAAAATTTCTCAAAATAATTTCTGTCAGAGAAAAGACATTCAGGACTGAGACATTTTTGTAATATTATTCTGAGCTTCCGTTTTCCTTATCATATTGAAGCAACGGTTTGTAATAATAAAAATTCGAAGGGGAAAAGAAAACTACTTACGGGTTCGGTAACGATCTTCATGATTCTACTCAATGCCATTTTTATTTGGTATCCCTTTATTGATCAATTTAAGACTATTCGTTTAAAAAATTATTGATTTGATTTCGAAAAATAAGATGATCCTTGGAGAGATTGCATCAAAAATGAGTTGCTTTGAATTTTCTCAGATTTCCTATGAGGCACTTGTTGCGTACTAGAAATGATTCCCTTTGACAAGTTCATAAGGGCCGTAGATTCACGGGGGCGTATCATTTAAATTAGGACCCATTCCTATCGATCTGAATCAATATCTCGATCGATGTTAGAACATTAATTTATCTTTTGTGATTTTAGTAATAAATCAATTTATAATTTGAGAAAACGTATTTTCATTTATTATATTATATTTTTAGATGTTTTTGACAACTATAAATTAAAGAGGAAAAATGTCTTCCCTTTTGGCGGGAATTCATTTGAAACTTGAATTCACAATTATAATTCCTCAGTTCAGGTTGCCATTCTCTCAAGATTCACCATCATACTGTATCCTTAGGAAGATTATCAGATGAGTATATTTAATATTTAATTATAAATTAATTAATAAGAACAATTTCTTTGTGAGAATTTATTTTCTTTCAGTTTTCCTGTTCAGTTAATCCTACAACCAGGACTACTTGAATTTTAACGGATGGTACATATGTTTCTTAAATAATTCAATTTAGTATACGGACTTGAAATTTATTAATTCATATCCCTATGAATAATTAAACCTAAGTAAACATTTAATAAATTAAAGTTTATTTAAATTAGACTGACACTTTTAGTATCATTTTATTTTTGGTTTAGCTGATTAATTGAATCAATCAATTTATTCAAAAATTAATATAAGTATCTTGAATTCCTGACAATAATATTCCAGTTTTAGTTCTGTTCCTTTTTTTGTATCTTTGGGTATATTTGAATAATGAAAGGACCATAGAAATAAGGGCTGAATTTCTTATTTTCTCGAACCTCCTTTTTTATATATACTTGAGCTCCTTCTTTAAAGAATTTAGGGTTAGATTTTTTATCGTAATATTGTTTTGCCTTTTCTTTAGCAATCTAGAGCCTTTTAATAACCTGAGAATGGATGTTATCCAACTTCGAGAAGAGTTCTTTCAAGTGATCACAATAGGTGCGATCTGAAAGTCCAGATGGAAAACTAGTGGGAAAATAAGCCTCTTTCCCGAACACCAACGTATAAGGAGCATATGCGGTGGATTCGTAAACATTGATTCTGTAGGAAAATACAGCGAATCTCAGCCAATCATCCCAGTCCCTAGCTCCCTCGAATAATCTAATATATTCGATGAGAGATTGATGACTTATTTTGAAGGAACCAAGGCTTTATGGATGGTAAGCTGAAGATTGTATTTTTCGGGTTTTAAAGATTCGACAAAGTGTTTTGATTACCCTACTGATCAAGTTTCGTCCCTGGTCCTTGTGAATAGTTTTGGGGGCCCCATACCTGGCAATGAATTCCTTGGCGAGTGCCGGTTCGGATTTTTTTCGGGTATAGCAGGAAAACCCAAAAGTTTCGAGTACCCGAAAAAATTGGGTCACCGGAAAATTATCGAGTCATTTGAAGTTAGCGGTTGCCATTTTTCATGAATGTTTCAATCTTTAAATTAAATAAAACAACATTTTTTCAATTGTCGATAATTGTAAAGGGAGACATAATTGATCTTGAGAAATATTTTTAGTTTTCCCAGTAACTCGATTTCACAAGAACTTGAGCTTTTTCGAGAGACCCAAGGGTTTCTTGTACTCCAGATGTGGATATTGATTTCTGGTATCCCTACTCTCTAAATACGAATTAGTAGAAATTTTACTAATTCAATTAGTAGCATATTATCTGACTGTCAAATTAGTAATTTTATCACTTTCTACTAGATGAAATGGTAAGATTTAGGTTACTAAATGAATTAGTAAGGGTATTCTATTAATCTGCTCAGTAGTACTAACTTACTAGTTCAATAAGGAGCAATAAATTGCTAGGGGAACATAATTTAATAACCTGTCTAATATTTACATAAAAATATACTTACCAGGTGTATAAGCTTAAATCCGCTGTTTGCTTATAGATAGCATTAGTGAGCATATGAAGCTACCATGGACACACCATCCTTTTTTTTTCGAAATTGACATCAGTCAAAATATAATCAGTGCACATTATCAGCAATTTCATACAATAACATACATTTTCCGTTTGGTAGTCATGTCTAGTTTTTGCCAGAAAAAGAGCATATGCGGGAAGCTCTGCTTTTCTGCTTTAATTTAAAGAAATCGGCTGTCGAATCGCATTGAATGCTTTTAGTGGCCGATGGTGACAGTGCATTATCGGAAACAACGTGCAGAGATTGGTTTCGTCGGTTTAAAAACGGCAATTTTCCCCTGAGCGACAATAAGCGTGAAAATCGGCCCAGAAAGGTTGAGGACCATCAATTGCAGGCTCTTTTGGACGCGGACGATACCCAATCGCAAAAAATGCTTGCCGAGCAATTGAGTATTACTTAAGCAGCCATTTCCATGCATCTACGTGCCATGGGAAAGGTTCAAAAGATCGGAAAATGGGTGCCGCATGAATTGACCGATAGGCAGACGGAGCGACGCCAAAATATATGCGATATCTTGCTCGCTAGACAATAAATAAAAACGTTACTGCACCGGATTGTGACGGGCAATCAAAAGTGGATATATTTCGAGAATCCTAAATGCAAGCAATCGTGGGTTGATCCCGGCCAACCCTCAACATCTTTCCCAAGGCTTCCCGCATATGCTCTTTTTCTGGCAAAAACTAGACATGACTGCCAAAGGAAAAATGTATGTTATTGTATGAAATTGCTGATGATGTGCACTGATTATATTTTGACTGATGTCAATTTCGAAAAAGAAGGATGGCGTGTCCATGGCAGCTTCATATGCTCACTAACGCTATCTATAAGCAAACAGCGGATTTAAGCTAGGTTTTATCAATTTACACATTAAATATTTAGATCTCATCCCGAACTATAGGACATTCTGAACATTTTCTATATTCAAAACAAAACACATATCAGTTCTTTCTGAAGCTTAATTCAGTGTTTCGTTGACTTGAAGACAACTTTTAAGAGCAATATAAGTATAATAAATTTAAATATATACTAGTATAGCATCCTGATAAATAAACCAAATTTAATTAAGTTGAATCGTTTTTGTCACTATAAATATTATTATTTGTCAAATCTGGTTACTTTCTTTGAAATGGGTGAGTTTTTGTTTAATATTAGTAATGAAGTGAATGGTTTAAAGGGAACTGGAAAAGTGCTGTTCAAAAAATGTAGGTTAATTAAAATTTATTTTCAGGAAAATTCAAGTTCTTCGAGGAATATAGTGTGCAACAATTGACTGTAGCACTTGAAAATCAACTAGATACAGACACTGTGAAAAAAAATATTCATCTCTCTGCTGGAAAAATCAACAGCTTGTTTGTATTTTTTTCTCTCTTTTGACTGAGAAATGTTCATAAGTTGAAAATTCAACTCAGGTTTAAAAGTAGTTTTTTTGTTGAATTCAACTATTCAGCTATTTTGTTGAAAATTCGTTTTTTCTTTAACAGAAAACGAATTTTTCAAATTGAAAATGTAATTATTCCAGTTGAATATTGGTTACAAATTTCCTCATTTTGTACTTTAGAGACGGCTTCAAGCGTATCAATACGACGAGTGTTATTAGAAAGGTCAGTATTTATTTCTAGAAGGGTAGAGTTCAAATTCTCATCAAAAACCTGTTGTCGGGTTTCGAATTCACTCAATCTCGTTAAAATGTCATTTTGGGCTTCCGAGACCACTTGACGTAAAAAGTCAATGAGACCCGGAGGTAGAGCAGGTGCATTGACGGAAGTGGGAGTAGAGGGCACGGAATTTACCTTTTCGACGTCACGAGAATCACTAATTTCATCATTGGCAGCCGAGTTGGTATTAGCTGACGTAGAGGTGGCACTAGTAGTCGAAAAACTACATCCCTTGCAGACATACTCAATCTGTCCTTTTTTCAGTTGTTCAAAATTTTTTTTTGTGATGCCAACATTAGCACAGGTCAAATGGAATTGCTACACTTTATACAAGCTATAACCTCAGGACCACCTCTTGAAATCACTACGTTGCAATCTGGACACGCTCCCATGGTATTGTAATTGAAACGTAATGAAAATAACTTTTTTAAGAAGCTTGCACCGATTAGAAACAGTTAAACGAATTAAAAAAAGTTAAAACTCAAAAACAAACCGGCCACAAGCACTTCCACGACACACCAATTTTATATACAGAAAAATCTGAGATTCTCAAGGAATCTCAGAAAACTGAAGCGGAGCGAATCGAGACACGTCCGTAACCGACGGCTGCACAAGACAGACTTGTGCATAATATTGCAGTTTATTGACGCTTTTTAAAAGTTTTTTAGGAATGTATAATCATTAAACGGTAATTTAAAAATACCCAGTCATTTTCTAGCTGATGTTCAATTATATAAACAATTTTAATTTGCAATTTTAATTGTAAAATTATCTAAACCAATTATTTTATTATATAGTCTAGAAAATACGTTCGTTTCACGAGTTAACTGCAAAAATTGTAAAAAATTAAAATTGTTTAAACAATTGAATATATGTTAACAAATGACTGGGTATTCTTAACTTAGTAATGTTTATTTATAATTTGTTCATAACTAAAAAGGCTAAGCAAAGTTAAACTGTTCAGGAGAAACAGCAACTTTATAGCACTTATCTGAGAAGAAATAGTTCTTAAAAATAATAATTTATTCGAACCATTATTTTTGCCCAAGTTAAATAATTATTGAGTTCTCCAAGTTAAAAATAGATGAATAGATAAAAATTTCAGAAAAAACCGCAACTTTCTCCCACTAAGCAGAGAGAATATCATTACCAATGATAATAAATTGTTCAAGCAATTATTTCTGTTAACCTGAATTAATTATCACTTCAGCCTATTTGAACACTGGACAAAAACTTAAAAATTTCAGAAGAATTTTATTAACAACGATAACAAATTGCTTTAACAATTATCTTTTTCAACACTGATCAATTATTACCTCACTCTATTTGAAAATTCGGCAAAAAGTGGACATTTTTCCAAAAAAACCACGACTTTCTATCTCTATTCTAAGAGAAAATTGGTAAAAACAATAATAAATTGTTTGAACAATGCATGTGAACATCTAATTGTCAGTATAGAGTATTATTGTATGTCTCAGGAATAATTTGCATTGAAAGAAATCGCAAAAAGTCATAATTAGCGCCAAAAACTTGCAAAACGTAGTTTTTCACGCATGTACTTTTTTGGGAGCCTATAATAACAGACTTATGGGGGTGATACATAAAAAGTAATACTTTTTTCGTATTCTGTGGCTCATTGTAAAGAGAAATGTTGAGTTTCACTTTATTCAGCTAATACTAACGATTTGGAGTGAAATTTAGAAAAACGTTTTTTTTTTCTTATGGGAAATACATGTTACTTGACGCTATTTTTAGTCTAATGAAGGTTCATGGAAAAATCCAATATTTTCCTCGAGAATAGTTCTGGAAAAAATAGTAGTTAAAAATCAAATAATGTTTAGTCTGGTTTTCAGGAAATATTGTGCAATCTGACAAATTTGTACTAGATTTTGTTGAAAAAACTGTATTTATTAGTACGAAAAATAGCCAAAACTTAAATATGTTTATCAAATTGTTGCCATACTAAACAACTCATATATACTGGTACGCTGTCCTAATAAGAGGTTATTGTGCGTTTATTATTAGTTAATTTAAAAAAAAAATATGAAGACGGTGTATTAAATATATATGAATAAACATTCGTTTACATAATTATCTACCATTTTCAATCGAAAATGAGCTATTGTCGACAGTTTTTATTGAAAATATATTTTTAGTTAATTCTGTGCCAAATCGACACATAAGAGTTAGAAAGTTATTTAGTTCATAATCTCTTAGGATAGTTATAATTGTTATATTTAAAACACGCTAGCAGACGTCGTTTATTCATTCAGTAGGCAACCATATTAAAATTATGATAACCAGCAATTAGACTTGCGAGCAAGAGAGAGTGAAGGAGGTACTGTGTGAAGTGACGTCAGCAGGGACGTCAGCAACGAGGCAGAGCGAATAGAGGCGAGAGTCGCGAGTAGAGCGCCCGCGAAACTCGACGCGCGCATCCCCCTCCAACGATTTTCCACCCTCTCCGCTCTACTCCCACACAACGCCCACGCAGCCTCTCCGTTAAAAGGGCTCGCACGGGCCCAAAAACAGGGTTGCCAGGCGTGGCGATTTATCGCCATTCTGGCGATTTCCTGCGCTTGTTGGCGACCAATTTTTCAGGTTTGGCGACTGGCTCCTTTAATGGCGATTTTTAATTTGAGTTGGCGATTTTGTGGCGACTAGTGAACAACTTCATGAAAATACACTATTTCGTATTAAAGCACTATTCATACCTCTGTTTGCCGGTAGTGGCAGGCAGCCTGCCTGCAGAAAGTCCATAAGAGTGAAAGAGACAGATAATTCTGATCGTTCTGTATCTCATTCACTCTTGTGGACATTCTGCAGGCAGGCTGCCCGCCAGTGCCGAAAAAAGAGGTATGATGTTTTTGAAGTTGTTGGTGATTGAAATCAAGACGTACCGTGCATTCACTTGCCTGACCCCCCGACGCTTGAGCGTTTAGATTTAGAAAAAGACATGTAAATAATTTTGAACATGTTTACACTTTAAATTTTATGATAAATTAAATTTTTATAATAAAACAAATGTTCCATACATTGATTTTTCTTATTTAAATTTAGCGCCATAATTTAATAAATTATACATTGATGGTAGAACTAAGATATATCTGGCATGCGCAGTAGTAACTCCTGTGTATTTTTAGGTTATGTAGCTCCATGTGTCGACTTAAAAATACACAGGAATCACTATTGCGCATGCCATAGATATCCGCGTTCTTCCATCACTGCGATTGTAAATAATTTTTAATTTACGAATATAATAAGTGAATTTTTATGCTGAGTTTTTATAAAGAATTTTACAATCAATACGATACATAATCTTGTACATAAATATTAAATTATCAGAATAGCTACATGTTGACGACTATAGTTTTAAATTGGCGTTTTTCTGGCGATATTAATTCCTAAAGTTGGCGATATCTGGTGATTTCCAACTATAAAAATGGCGCCTTCAACGCTCAGTCATCTGGCAACCCTGCCCAAAAACGTGAGAAGTGTTTGGGAGCTGGTAGCCAGCGCTCTCACACTAAATCCTACAGCTGGAAGCCAGCCACAGGTCTTCACGAGCAAGCCATTGCCGTCACCAACCCTGCACCCCTTCTCTGGATCCGCACCTGTTGAGCCCAGCGGACCAAAAAAGGCCATTCCTATGTATTTCTCGCCACTGAATCTGATTTTGTGATCGACATTAAAAAAAAAACACGGTTTCTTTTTACATATTTTTCAATGCAAAAATAGCCAGAAAACAGTGCTCAGCGAGCTAAAATTCGTAGGATGTCCGACAGCCTATTTTTTTTAAAGGGGCTGTGTTACTCCACGCTCTTTCGATACCTAGAATCATAAAGAGAATTTCATTTCAACGAAAATCGTTCTAAAAAAAATGAGAAAGGGGCGAAGTCCGACAAAATAAAAAATGAGAATAACAATAACAATTTTATAACAATAAACAAAATTTTTCGACTTAATATTGAAAAAAGTTAAGTTAATTAAAGTAGATTATTCTGCTTGTAAAATAGATTGATGGAAAAAGTTCCTTACTTTATCTGCTGATTATTCAGCCACGCTTTTATTTGAACATCAGTGCGGTTTCATGAAAGGGTATTCCTGTTGATTGCCTGCAGTACATCTTTTTTTGATGGGAGAGATATTTGCTTTCGTAAATACATCCCAAAAAGCTCCATGACCTTGTCCTTCTCTTCTTGGGACCAAGGATTACGCGTAATATCGTTTCGAGGTACAGAATCTGAAAAATTTCAAAATAAATCAGTTCATATTTAACATTATGTATAATTTTATGACAATATATGTACCTTTGAAAAACATACCTTTTGCTCTCGATCTTTTTGAAGTGTTTTTGAGCATCTCACTTTCGCTCTCATCGATTGTTTCATATAGGACTGCTGTATTTCTTTTACGCTTATAGCTTGTTACTTCTGGTATAACTTCTGTCTCTTCCAATAGAGATTTGACTGCTTCGTCTTCATGTTCGGAGACCTCTCCATTGGTATCGTCAGGCTCATCGTCACTCTCCTCTTCCCCTAACATCGGCAAGAGCTGTTTGTCACCCCGGCACTGAGCCGACTCCAGCAAATGAACGACTTTCAGTATTTCCAGGGCCGGGACGGGTACTCTGCAAATGTTCCGGTGTATATGGTCGTGGTTTGCCAAATGCGCGACTTCTGCATTTGAAGCTTTCATGCTCACAGTGGCTATATGTTTCCGCAACTGTGTCGCACGTAAAAGGTTCTGTTTTTCGGCACCACATAATGCACTCATGTGTCGCATGAGGGAACAGGTGCTCAAAAATCAGGTCGAAAAATGTACGGATTTTTTTCCGATATTCCTGTCTCCTTTCGAAATTTGATCAGCAATTTCATACTTTCAACCAGTTCGTTGGATAAAACAACGGACATAATGTGTTCCAGTTTCCCTCTAATTACAAATCTCACGCATTTGTGGAAGATAGCTTGCTCCTCTGGAGTTGCTGGGTTGTATAGATCCTTATCGTTAACCCTGTCAATGGTAGAATATTGAAGAAAGTCATCTATTTGAAGTCGTTCCATTTCACGAGGCCGTCGACGATTGAACAAAAGCATGGACATCAGCGTCATTTTCGCTAACTTCATCCATGCTTCCTTCCTAAAGCCATATTCTACCAAATCGAGATGAGCTTCCTCTCTATTTTTGTTCAAATATTCATACAATTTTTTTATATCTTCCGAGAGGGGACGTTCCACCTTTTTTGACAAGCTAGCAGAAACCTTTGTTTCGGCAGCTATTCTGAAAACTCTCGATGAGAACCGTTCGCCCAGGACGAATAAAAAATTCTTCGTGAGATTCTTCTTTTCCTTGTCATTTGTTATGATGCAGTAAGCCTTGTAATGCTCTGCAGCTTCTTTCATATTATTATGTTTCCAGCTTTTCTGCAGAGGACGGCGCTTTGTAGGTAGCGCGTTCCTCATCCAATCCAGTGACGATATTTACTGTCGAAATCAGTACGTCGAAGTACTTCGCTGGATTAGGGTTTCAAAGTCTGTAATTTTTTTCTCCAGCCTATTTGCCGCAATGAACACTCGCGCCAACAATCTCAGCTGACTTCTGATCATGTTCTCATTAAATCCCTTGCGGTATCTATGGCATAATTCGTTGCCATAGAAGATGAGACCTTTATCATACTTCACAATTTCAGCGACATCATCCTCTCCCAACCGTGGCAATATGAGTTGTCTCATTTTATCATTAGCCAGCTCGTGATAAGCGTTGAAAGCCATTCGACTTAAAAATGCCGAATGTCTTTCGCCAGATGTTATTATGCTAGTGCATTTCCTAATATGCTTGTGTAAGCACGGTCGCGAAAACATTTGGAAACAGTTCGGGCATTGTCGATAAAGGTTTCTTGTCTTCTCTTTACAAGACCTTCTTTTTACAATTAGTTCTCCATCATTGATGTTTATATTTTCGTTAAATATCTTAATCCCCTCATGCAGCATCTTCTGAACAAAAAAAATTTCACATGCAGACTTCGGAAGCGAAAGTGCGTGCATTACATCCTCTTCGTGTTTATGCACCGTTTGAAGATGTCTCTTCAATTTCGGGTATTTTTCTTGAAGTATGACTTCAATCTCATCCCAAAGAAAAATCCTGGTGTTCTTTACGTCTCATGTGTAAAGGTCTTTTTGTTTGTACAATATAGCATTTGCCACAATTACAAAAAAAAACGTTGAACTATGTTAGTTTTTTCTAAACCGTAATGATGTTGGGGTTTCCTCAGAGAAAAAGATACTCAAACGATTCTTAATATTTTTATCTAGACAGTTAATGTTTTAAATTGAATAATTTGAATAAACAAAATGTAATGTTTATTTTCAGTGAAATAAGTTTATGAAAATAATAATATAAAATAGAGGATGGGTAAATAATAAGAGCAACAGCCTTTTGTTAAAAACATATAAACATATTTTCATTTCAGTATTAAAAAATGATATGTAATCAGTCTATTTTATTTTTCATATTGAAAGAACGAAAAATCGGATCTATCTTAGAGCTAAATATATACATTTATACTATTTTTTTACACACACACACACGCTTATATACAACACAGATAAACACATAGATACACATCCATACACGTACACACACAAATTACACAGGCTACAGACAATTATTTTTAATATCACAGACAATCATCCTCATCAGTCTCACAACCACCCTCATCGTAGGGATCGTCAACTTCATCAAAGTCATTTTCGATAACTTCCAGCGGGGAACTGCAAGCTATCGGACGGAAATGTGCGGGTGTCAGGTTGTACCCCAACCTTTTTAAATGGTAGACGAGCGGTTGCGAAGGTTGAGCACATGGAAAGGATAAGTCAGAAGTGCTCGTTTCGGAGTCCTAATCCCCAGATGAATGGATGCTGGATTCATTATCGGTAAGAAGAGAAATTATATAAGTAATTTGTAAGAATTATAAACCGTAAAATTCTTACATTTATAAGTGTGCCCATGTACTTTTTTCTTTTTAAATAGAAGGTAGATCAGAGTAGATTTAAACCAGAAAACCCCCGCATGTTAAGAGGATCCAGTTTGACGATCTTACTCTTTTAAAACCGCATGGTAGAGAGTCGTAGTTATCAACTTGTCTCCGTTTCAAATTGACAACTTTGCAGAGCTTACTCTCGGATTTTGTGATGACATCGCGAAGCGGTGTTCTTCGAATGGCTCGATAATTGAATCTGATTGGTTCGGCATTTTCTAGGACGAGTTTACGGATGGACGTGAATTTTTATAATTCAAAGTGATACCCTTCAACTTACACACCTGATGCTCAGTGCCGTCAGGTCAAGATACTATGTAGGCGTAAAACTTGGGCCCCCTAGGAACAAATTCTCGAATTTACCAACGCGTGGTTACCCAGTTTAGAAAGATGCTTATACAATATTAATCGTATTTGGGCTGTTGTATATGCCGCAATTACAACGTTTGATATATGTGAAGGTGTATGAGTATTTTTCTTAAACTGGTACGCTATATAGAGGGCTGTGTTATTTTCCGGAAGTATATCATTGATCTCAATCTCCGGATTGGCTGCAAGCTTGAGTAATTCATCTCGTGTCTTCACAATATGGGTTTGGGGTAAATTTTCACGCTGCCCAAATTTGCCCCAAAACGAATGCAGACACAGCTTGGCAACCGAACGCAGCCCTGGATTTTTTTCACTTTTCTCGAGTCTAGTTCAAGGCCTTCTTTTGTTTTGATCTCCTCTTTATATGCTTCTTTCGAAACATCGTCAACACATTCGCGAGGCCACCCCTCAGATTCTTGCTTCGCTTTGTAGAATGTGTTGATATATGGGGTGAAAAGGCTCCCTTCGCCAGAGACGGTGTTGTACTAGGTTGTCTTGTAATTCCAAATTTCGAAAATTTTTGTAATTTTATGACCCAGTGTTACGGCTCTTTTGAGTTCATCAGAAACCCATGTTCCCTCAAACTCGCGCGATGTTGCTTCAACGTGTGGAATATCACCTTTTTCAAGGTTTTCGCAACATTGGCGACAGAGAGCGAACATGAGTTTATTATGAAATCTTGTTGGTAAAAGAGGATGATAGAGAGATCGTGGTGGCAATATACGGCATTTAATTAAACCCTCGACATCGTTTATATCCCTATTGTCGTTTCCTGTTAATATTTTACAATCATCTCCGACATCTACATCTGGATGACCAACAGGAAACATTCCTGATTTTAAAACTTTTGGATATATTGAACGAACATCAAGATGTCGCATTTTCTCACCCTCTTTTATTAAGACCAAACACTTCAGGTAGAGCACTCAACGCGATCTGTGTATAATTCAAACTGTCGATAAAACGCGTTTTTTTAACATCCATACAAAGAATTTTCGAACCATTTAATATAACAATAGGTTCTTTCCATGGATAGTTATTATTCTCAACCAGGTGTTTAAGAATAAATTGAGAGTCAAAACTTTTAGCGTTATGTGCAATGCAGATGATTTTCTTGAACTTTTTTATTGGTCTGAGGGCAAAATCTAGAAAATCGGCAATACATTGTTCCCCTTTAAACAAGTATTCGCAAATACGGCAATGCTCACAGGATTTTTTTATGTCTTCCTCCCCGAGACAGAACTTACACACTTGATGTACTACACATAAATTTGGTATGTGAACATTTTTACTCTCGTCACCTTCAAGTTTTTTATTTTGTTGTGTCTCGAGGTCATAAAATAGGAAAATCACGGGGTCGTCGTCATTTCCTCTTGAGTTAATAGGTCGCATGTAGCATTTATGATTAAACTCGCGGAACTCTTCACAACTATTGCAAAATGAAAAACCACACTTGTGGTCTTTGAATTTTACAATATTTGTTTTACATGGTCTTGCATGTTATTATTATTATTTAATATACAGGGCGGTGTCTTGAAACATTCAAGACACTTGTTTGCACACGTGTGCCCACTGTTACATCGGTAGCCTTCATTACACTCAAGGCAGAATAACCGATTTGAACATGCTCCTGTCAAATTTAAAATTACATCGTAATGCCCCCTCTCTCTATAGTATAAAATATGAAAAATGGTTTGGATCACCCCGCCGATTTCATTAATCATGTTTTTAACCATTGAAAAAGGTTGGTTCACTACCTTTGGCAAAAGTGTTTATTTCAAAAACCAGAAGAGCTATGTGGTGCCGCGCGAGATAGCGCTGGAAAAGAGTTATCTCCTCTATTCCACAACCTTCCGGCGGAATTGTGACTCCGGCTTTTCGCACAAGCTCTTCGGCCGCACTTTTCTGACGACCAGCCGTTTTTCGCGTATTCCATCCCATTTTTGTTTATACTCACGAAAATTTTTTGCCGATATTATCATGTGTTAAATCGGCATGACCTGCGCCGACCGGCATTTCCTCGCGATCAACCACAATTCGAAAAGTATCATTTAACGTAAATTCTTCCGCGCTCTGTGTAATATAAAAGACCATATCCCATACATCTTCAAACCTCAAATCTCTAACATAACGGAGAGCGTGACCTGCCGCGCCCTGAGTCAAACCATCCGCATAAAATTTGATTCCAATTTTATCAGTCGGCGGAAAGGTTTTCACCAAGTACACGTACAGGTCTTTAAAAACATTTTCGAGCCACCCGACAGGACACTCGCTCTCGTCAGGAATCTTTATTCTGAATGTTAATTCTCGCGTTTTGAATCTAAATAACGGGAATTTATTACCGCGATCCTCTAAAATTATCAATTTGCTACCATGCGGGGGTGTTTTTGGGTTAATATTTTTACCCTGACCTGTTTGAACATCCTCCGCAGCCAAGACATCCATAGCCTCCTCCACATCCTCCCCTCTACTCGCTGCCACCGGGGATGAATGCTCCTCCACCGTGTCATCCTCGTCTTCATCCACCGCCCTCCGTGGGCGATTTGTTGTGCCGATACGGAGCATACTGGCAACTGTTTCTCGATCCAGTGCCCTTGACACGTCAGTTGTATCAAGTTCTAGAAAAATAATATTTCATAAAATTATATGAATTGAAACTTTGGAAGGGAGAGAAATGAAATGGGACTATTGTTTATTTTGAATATAATAAAAAATAAACCAAGTATTGTTTACATACCATTATTAGAATGTATGCCACTTGGTCCTGCCTTGAAGTTTATGCAGGATAGATCCCGGGTTTTCTTCCTTCGTATAATTGGGAAAAGTGGTGCCTATCTCGCGAATCAATGTGTTTAGAGACCACACTTCACACCCACACACCTGTGCCATTTTTTGCAATTTTATTGCATCCCAAAAATCCCAATACTTGAGATTGGACAAACTCGACATATTCCCTGTGTGACAAGAAATTTTGACTGAGACCTTCGGTGATGATATATGCCACTTTATGGATATAGTCACACACCCTTTTAACTATTTTTTCGGGAGTTTTGGTGATATCCATATCAGCCAACACTTGGTCCCAGTAATCATCATCATTATCATTATTATCACCGTCACTTGCACTTATTTCACCTGCTAACAACCATAATGTTGTTCGCACTTGCTCCCGTCGATGTTCAACCCTTATCGGTATCGATCTGAGGCGATTAATGCCCCAAAACCCCACTAACACGCACACGTATGAGCTTAGATTTTTTACGGGAGCTTCCGGAAAATCAGCAATGATTAAGATTCTAGTGAATCTCCTTTAAAAAGCGTTTTACAACAACAAAATATTGTAAAAAAGTGGAAAGCAATGGAGGAGGAAAAATCTACTGAAAGTGAAGTTATCAAAAAAGTGAAAAATTCACGTCCGCGTCATCTTATTCTATCCAGGGCTTACGAATTAAACAATTCTGCCTCAAAAAAACTCCTTGTTGGCTTGGAAATCCAATCGGATGGCTGTTTCGAGCCAGTTAAACAATTACTCGGTAATTGTTCACAAGGGTTATCTTTAAACCTGTCAGAATGGACACAGTTAGTAAATAAATTCAATGTAATTGCATCATTCTTTGAAGATGGATGTAATAATACTAGTGGGACTTCGCCGATTGTTATAAACCGATACCAACTTGTGTTTACTACATCATACTCTGCAAAAGCTGTTTTACTTGAGAAAATCAACGAGGAGGCTGAATGTAGAGGAGCGAATGGAGATTTGAAAGGAAAAAAAGCTAAATATTCACAAGGAGTCGTGATGCAAATGCCCATATTTGAAGGGCTTGTCAACGTGTTCGTTTGCGTCGATGAACGAGTGAGAC
Source organism: Andricus quercusramuli (assembly GCA_932178445.1). Lineage (NCBI taxonomy): Eukaryota > Metazoa > Arthropoda > Insecta > Hymenoptera > Cynipidae > Andricus > Andricus quercusramuli. The sequence continues at coordinate 261,150 of CAKNXH010000212.1, read as the reverse complement.
GTTTGCAGAGGATTGTGGCTGATGTCCAGCATTGTAAAAATATACTTTTGGAAGAACTAAGAACTAAGTCGGAAAATATGAAAAATCCATCCGATGAATTTATGAAGCATCTTGTCAAGGCAAAATACGACTTTCTCAAGGAACAAGTGAAAAATAAACTCCCCTCATCATTTGTTGAACTATATCTTGATATTGTTCTTCTCGAATTAACTGTGGTGTTGCACAGTTTCATCGCTAGTGGAGTGAAGGATGTCAGTATCCTTAAAAAATAAAAAATAAACGTGTGACACTAAAGAACTTTTTTCGAAACTTTTGTCCGTATAACGTGTGTGTTTTGTACATGTTAACTATGTTTTCATGACTTGTCATGATAATATTTTTTTTTCTAAACCTCTGTGTGAATAATATGTAGATATGTGTATGAAATGTGTATGAAAAAAGTATGTGAGTGATGAATTGTATGAAAAAAGACTTTGTCTTGTATTAAAACAATCACCAATAATGTAAATCTTGTGCAGTATTTTACACAGTCTACATATCATGAAAGCGACTCTTTTAGTTCGAAGGTGCTAAATAAGCGCAGGAGTTCTACTTGGACACGCAAAAGGTCTTTCTCAACGCACGGCAAAATATCCAATTACAAGGGTCGAAGTCAAGACGCTCACTCTACACGCTGGAATTCACGGAGATACTCTAGACAACGTGATTCTCGGACAGCTACCCAAAAGCGTGATCATCGGTTTTGTGGAGAATAGAGCATTTAACGGTAATATGGATCTAAACTCATTTGATTTTGAACATTATAAAATTAACTTTTTATCTCTTTACGTTGATGGCACACAAATTCTCTCAAAACCATTACAAGAAGATTTTACGAAAGAGCTTCTATATTTTGACGGTTATCACACTCTATTTTCTGGAACTGGTATTCATTTTCTAAATGAGGGTAATGACATTGGTCGTTATGATTACGGTAATGGTTACTGTTTTTTTGCTTTTGACCTCACACCTGACCTATCTGCAAACTGTTATTCTCACTGGAATCTTGTAAAATATGGTAGTCTTCGCGTCGAGGTAAGATTCAAGGAAGCACTTGTCAAGACGATAAACTGCATTGTTTACGGTGTATATGATAACGTTTTAGAAATAGACGCGTCCAGACACGACAACGAAACAATTCGCTCACGTGTTATTATCATGGGATCGAGTGGTTCGAGGGAGACGTCCCAGTGCAGCATTTGCACTCAAACCTCAGAGAAGTCGCCAAGACAGCAAAAAAACCTGGATCGCACTGGATTGCTATACACGTGAGTAAAAATGGCCGAGGAATGTACTTTGACAGCTATGGATTGCCGAATCTTATACCTCAACATCTTTATCGTCTGCGAGGGAATTGCACCTTGTTCAGGTGGAATACAACGCAATTACAAAGTGCGTCTTCGGATGTGT
>CAKNXH010000212.1:210813-254088 GCA_932178445.1 Andricus quercusramuli | reverse complement strand
TACACAAATCTAATACCTTCTCTGATTTCTCTGATGAGGATGTAAAAATACTTTTTTCCGCACTTTCTTTATTGGTTATAAAATTTGTTTATAACAATTATAAATATCATTGTTCAGTCTTCTCTTGTATTAAAACTGCCTCGAGTTAGCTAATTATTAGTACAGACAAAAAAACTTTGTTTTTCTTCAAAACATACCCAAAGTGCACATTTTTAAATTAAATTTGTTTATATTATTGTTAATTATTATTTAAATACGAAATTTTTCCATCATAGTTATGTTATGCGATGAATTACTTACAAGATGAGGAAAAATAATATGCAAATAATGAAAATCGCGAAAATGAACTTTTAACAAATTATTTGTTTATTATCAAATTTTTTTATTGCTCGCTATTGGATAATCTTCTAGTAATGTTGCACTATCAAATTGAGTGGATTTCGAAACTTTTTACTCTATTTCTGAGAAGCCTGAGGACTAAACTAAAAAAATTGTCCTTTTTTTACCATATATTTGTTTATTTATAAAAAACTGGTGATCTTTTTCCAAAATCGGCCTCGAAAATTCTCTCCGGAATTTTCTCAGCTTTTTTTTTTTTTAATATTTAAATCGGTCCACAGATTTAGAAGGAATCGTATTTTGAACCAAAAAATTGTTATAGGCCAACAGTCCTATATTTGGCAACATCCGTTCGAATATAAAACTTAAATCACCCATCCTTGCCTTGTTCTTTCTACCTTGCCTTTTCACTTCTCTTCTCTCTTTTCTGGGTTGATTGGTCTTCCTTCGAGGCCCCAATCCCACTCTCTTTCTCTCCCTTTTCTCGGTCGATTGGTCTGCCTTCGTGGCCCCAATCCCGCTCTCTTTCTTCTTCTGGATGATTGGTCTGCCTTCTTGGCCCCAATCCCGCTCTCTTTCTTCTTCTGGTTGATTGGCCTGCCTTCGTGGCCCCAATCCCGCTCTCTTTCTTCTCTTTCTTTCTCTGGTTAATTAGTCTGCCTTCGTGGCCCCAATCCCGCTCTTTTTCCTCTCTTTCTTTCTCGTCGTGTGGTCTGCCTTCGTGGCCCCATACACTCTCTTTCTCTCTCTCCCTTTTCCTAGTATGGTCTGCCTTCGTGGCCCCATACACCCTCTTTCTCTCTCTCTTTCCTTCCTTCTGCCTCTTCCTCCACACATCCGATCCTTCTCCTCAGCATGTGGTGTCCCTCCAACTCCGAGCTGAACGGTGGCCCACCAACCAACACGTCCGTCTGTCGTGGCCCCTCTGTGCGGCCCAAGACCCTCGCTCATCTAGCCGCTTAACCTAGCCAACTTACCGCCAGGACGACGCCCAACCAGCGCCAAAGTAGCGCCTGATCACTCTCTCGGTCGTCACGACTCAATTATCTGGACAATCCTCAACCTCACCATATCCACACCTGTGATTAAGTCGATACCCACACAAACCGGCTTACATCAAAATGTACTTTTTCCCATCTGTGGGGCGTTCGGGGAAATATTTTTAAATTTTAAAGCATTTGTTATTATCAAAGTTAAGGAAATCAAAATTTCCTGAATAATGTTAAGTGAAAATGAAGTGCGTAAATAGAAACATTAGAAATGCATTATTAAATGAAAGCAGCTACTCTTAATTAGAACTCATTGGGAATCGAACAAATATTTACGGTGAGTCTATGCACGAAACTTGAATGAAGCAAGATGAGCGTGATAAGCAAGATAAGCATTTGAATATCATCACAGGAACCTGCAAAAGTTTTTGGCTTTTGACCCCTGCGTCTGGTGACAAAAATAATGTTGTTCGAACCCCTACCCCTTTTTAACGTCTTGTATGTGTGGGGGGGGGGGGGGGAAAAAGGCATTCATGCGACTCACGACAAGCCAAAAGCTTTGAATATGATTTTTAAAACATCGTTTGAAAAAATTGGCGATATCGAAAATGTCCTTGTTTACCAGTACCAACAGTGTGTACAATTCGAAAAGTGGGTGACCTCAATCTGGCATGAATCTTCATTTGCCTATGCAACTAGATGGAAGATATTTTTGGTGGAGGTGACTATTGAATATTGAATCTTGTTTCTGTATTGTGGCGGAAATAAAGGTTAAAATACTAACGATGACATGCTTGAAGATGTATTCGAATGAGATAGTGACTAGTATATATACCCTGAAACATTTTCGTGAATGTTTATTAATTTCACGTTTGATAAATTTTTACACAAGCTGGTTTCCATTATGTGAAGAAAATGAATATTCTGATTGCTACTCTATCCTGTCTCTTGGCGATTTTTCCGAAAGGTAAGGACAATAATATCAATAATTTGATCTACATTTTTTATTGCAACATACTTATTTCCTATTTCAAATCAATCAAGTTATGGTGAGACTTTTTCTCATAACGCCTTGTGCTTTATAATTCCACATCAAGAGAAAAGCTATGTTCAAACGTGAGAAGTTGTTTCTTTAACTTCGTCGTTTCAATTCTTTTTTCCTTATTTGCCGCTACCACATAAAATACCTTAGAACCGATTTGTACCAAATTTTTAGCATAAGTATGTTGGATTATATCCTCGTTACATTTTTCAGAATTTTTTAATATATATTAATTATTTTTCCATATTTTACACATTTTATGCGCTAAAAATTCATGTTTTTAGAAATAAGCCATCAAGAAAGCTTACACTTTTGAACTTGATATTCCATTTAATTAGAGGCTTGGATGGATTGGATCATTTTCTCAGAGATTATTTTGTTTTGGAATATACCCATTATTTTATTATATAGTTTTATAAATTCTTTATTTTTTTTTCTCAAATTTTTAAAACGTGAAACAAATATTTTATAGAAAAGTCCACTACTTGTGTTCTTTTTAAAGTTTTTAAAAATCTCCTGCTAATAGGAGATAGTGCTATCAGCATCATGAGACCTAAATCATTTTTAAAGCCACTCGATTTTTTTTCGTAAAAATATAATTTTGCAACTTGCGAACAATACAAAGCAAAAGATATTTTTTATAGTGCAAACTTTTATCCTAACCTTTTTTCGTGCCTGCAGCTGTTCGCGAGAAAAATGAAAAGATCCGATTTTATGGAAAAAAATTATTGTCCTGGCCACAAAAGTTATTCAGCCCGCATAAAACTTACAGGATTTCTTTCCTATACAAAAACAAACAAAATTGGTGATTGATTAGCTTTTTTTTCAAATATTGATTTCACAAAATACGTTAATGTTTACTGATAACTTTTCACCTGACGAAATTTTTTCCATCGTAGATGTCTTTGATGATATTTCTTTATTCAAAAATGTTTTGATTCAATTAATGTCCTGGTTAAAGTTTATGCAAAGTGATTTATTGAATTTTATTATTTTTATTGTCAAACAGTTTTGGGTTGAATAATGGACCGAAATGCTTAAAAACTTTAGTGACCCTCGTTGGGTGATTTATTTATTATTTATAAAATTTACAAATAAAAGTTTATTCTAATGTTCTCTCTTATATGAATCTACTAAGGGCTGTGTATATAAATTTAAAAAAAAGTACATGAAGGGGGGCTTAGAGAAATAGTAAAGTTTAATAAAAGAACCAGATTTTGTAAAATTTGCATCTCTATTCAAAACAATGAATCATGATTTGAAACAATGAGAATGCAATATTGTGAACCTCAAATATGCCAAGGTAACTTCACCATAATAAGGTGTTTACAAATTCAAAGCTTAAAAGATACAGCGTTGTATCAACAAAAATCTGTTTTTCGAAAATCACTGCTTAAACTGTGAGCATTTACTGATATACTTTGTCATTATCACTGGTCATTTTTCATGATTACTCTAATATTTGGTCCTTATTTTGCACTAATTTTTATTCTGAACTACCCTGAAAAAATACGCATCCTAGCGTGAAGTGATTTTTCCAAAAACTTAATTTTTAATTCTCAATATATTTTTATAACATAACATTTTTTTCGTAGCTTGTGTCGTTTTTCCGAAAATTTAATTTTTTTATTTTTGATCTTATTTTTTACGACTAGAAAAAATCCACTTGCCCTATCTCAGAAAGATTAATTACAAACTTGCAGATCATTTTTGGATGAACAACGTTTGTCTATTACTTTTTTTCGTACCTTGCGTCGTTTTTCACAAAAATTAATTTTTTTTTATTTTGAATGTTATTTTTCACGATTAAGATAAGAACTAAGGAACTAAGCCTCCTATCAAAAAATAATGTATGACAAATTTGCATCTCTTTTCTGGGTGAACAACTTTTATCTCTTTACTTTTTGCTTAGCTTGCGTCATTTGTCCAAAAGTTTAATTTTTTCATTTTTAGTGTTGTTTTTTACGAATAAAACAAAAAATACGCGCCCTATCAAAAAGTGATTTATAAAAAATTTGTAGATATTTTTTGGAAGCACAATTTTCGTCTCATTTTCTTCTTTCGTATCTTTCATATTTTTATCGTAAAATTAAACTTTAGATTTTGCTTTATTTTTTGTGCTATCAAAATTTAAATTTTCGATTTTTTAGGAAACGACAACAGACAGAAATTCACGTGAAAACTATTTTTTCTGACTCAGGGGACCTCAATTGTCGACATTTGATGGAATCCGCGAAAGTCATTTTTCGCATAAAACAAATACCTTCTGATTAACGAGCATGTAAAAATATAAAAAATTACTATAAGAAAAACTTTTTTTAGTTTTTCTTATCGCGATTTTTTTTTACATTCTCATCAGAGAAGGTATTAGATTTGTGTGAATTTTCCCTTTGTGTCAGAAACTGAAGGTCAAGTTCAAGTTTATAACAACTTTTTCAATTTTCTTGAAAAATCGAGAATACAAATTTTTATCGCACAAAAAAATAATGAAGAATAAGAAATTCCATTTTGTGGTCAAGCTATACAAGATACGGAAAAAATGAGTCGACAAAAATTGTGCATTCAATAAAGATCTAAAAAGTTAATAATGACTTTTTGATAAAACGCGTAGTTTTTATTAAAATTCGTAAAAAAACAGCATTACAAAATTAAAGTTTTGGACAAACGACACAAGCAACGAAAAAAAATAAGACAAAAGTTGTACACCAAAAAAAGAGCTACAAATTTGTTATTATTTATTTTAGACGGGATGGTTGCTTTTTGTTTTATTCCTACAAAACAGCATTGAAGAATAAAAAAAATTAATTTTTCAACAAACGATACGAACTATGCAAAAAATGAACCAACAAAAGTTGTTTATCAGAAAAAGAGCTACATATTCGTTCTCAAGATAAAGTATTTGTAAATAAATCCTCGTAAAAAATAAATTATTTGAAAATTTTTTATTTTGAAAAATATACGGCATCGAAGATATCTTTTAATTCAGAAGACTTTCAGCTTTCAGGTGCTTTTTATTAAAAAATTCAGATTTGTTTTGAACGAGTTGCAATCAAAAGAAGTGAGGGGCCTTGACTTTTGACCCAGACTTTAGTACATTTGGTGAACGCCGTCTCTGCGGCCTTCAAATAAAACAGCTAAACAAATTGCGGATTAAAAACTCTAGCTTCTCTTCTTCTTCTTTATTCATCATGTGTCCCCTAAGGGTTCACATGAATTTCCTTCAATCTTTCTCATTCGCCCCCCTAGCACTCTCTAACTCCTTCATCCACTCTTCCCCCAAACCATTCTTCTCTAGAATCTTTACCACATTCTCTTGCGAGCTTTTTTTATCTTCCATTTCTCTTCTACATCCTTCCCATACATGCTCCCAGGTTTCCTCTTCCCATTCACAGATTCTGCACTTCCTGTCCTCTTTCTTTTCCCAATACATACCTGCCCTTTACTCGTTTCCCGACCTAAATCTTGCTATTCTGGTCCATCTTTTCTCTCCCCATCCCTTTTCTAAATATTTTGGTACTCCTTCCTTTTTTATCATCTTATACCATTTATTATATTTTGATTCCTCAATCATCCCCCATCTTTCTATTAGTTGTCTTTCCCTCTTCCTTTTTCCACTTTTTCATAGTTTACTCCAGTCCCGTCTTCTATATATCTAGCCTTAAAGAACTTCCTCCTTTCTTCTCCCCATCTCGTTAATTCCATCGCACTCTCTCTACTTTCTTCTGCTTCTATCAAACACTTTCTCGCCAACTCCCCTCCCTGTCCCTCCCTCAGCTTCGTCTCAAAATTCCATTCCCTCGTTTCCGCTCTAGTACTAAATTTATTCCTTTGCGCTTCTTTTCTCACCATATGTCCTGGCGTCCTCCAGTCTAACTCCAGCGTCCAACTTATATACCTTTCTTGTAAACTCTCGATCTCTTTCCTTTCTTTCCATCGCCATATCTCTTCTCCATAACCTGATACCGGCCATACCAGCGTATCAAATAACCACATTCTCCTTCTCCAACTTTTTTTTAACCTTCTTTTTCCTATTCCCCATATCTGTTTCATTACCCCTGCTGCTTTTTTTATCCTTTCTCTTATATGAGCTATATGATCTCCATTTGTTTGCAAGGTATATCTAAAATACTTAAACTCTTTTACTTTTTTTAATTTTACACCTTTCCATCTCCCCGTCCATTCTTTCTTCCTTCCCTCTCCTTTTCTAAACCTCATAATCTTTTCTACATTTAAATTCAACTTTTTTCATCTAAGTATTTCTCTCATCCTGTAATCAAGCCTGCCATTCCTTCTTCATCCTCTGCCATCAGCGCTGTATCGTCTGCTTATGCAGGTGTATATATCCTTTTGTTTCCTATCCTAACTCCTCCTCACCCTTTCCTCTTCATTTCTTCTTCCAAGTCTGATATTTATATATTAAATAAAAGTGGGCTCAGAGGACATCCTTGCCTTGCTCCAGTCACCAACCAGAAACTATCTCCTACTTGCTCTTTTATTTTTACCTTGCTTTTTGTCTCACTAAGAATTACCGATGCTCTCTTTAATAATCCCTCTCGTATCACCTGTTTCACTATACATTTTTCCATCTCGCCTCAGTCTAATGAGTCAGATGCCGCCTTTAAGTCGACGAACATTGCTATCATTGCCCATTTCTCTCTTTTAATCCTCTTATTTACTAGATATTTCAGAACATATATATTTTCCGCCACCTTCTTTTTTCAACCTCTCCAGTAAAACTGTCACATACACTGTATATAGTTTTGGCATCAGTGTAACTCCTCTATAATCCTTGAACCTCCTACCCTTTGCCTTTCTTCGCTATTGGTATTACTATTCCTTCTTTCCATAACACTGACCACCCCTCTTCTCTCCTATCAACATTTCCATTTCCTTGTTTACGGTTCCCTCCCTCATTTTGATATTGCTGACTTTTTCTTTGAACTGTTCTTTACCTTCCTTTGACCAATCCCCTCTTCCTGCTCTGTTTGCATTTTCTTCCTTTTTAGCCTTACTGTTATTACTCGTTTCTCTCTCTACTGTCACTACTATGAGAAAGTGATCCAAATCTAAATAATTCCCTACCTCTAGTTTCTTCACCTTCTCCCTTACCACGTCGCCCACTACCACAAAATCAATAACCGCCCCTCTCTTTCTTTCTGAACGTGTATATTCCCCTTCCTCATCCCCCTCTATACTTCCGTTCAGGATAAATTATCCCATCTCCCCTAGGCTCTTTAACAATTTGTTTCCCTCCCGATTCAGTATCTTGTTTTTGGATTTTCTTCCTCGCTCTCCACCCCATTCTCTTCCTCCTCTATCTTATGTTTTCGCATTGAAATCTCCTCCTTTTATAAGCCTAATCTCTTGCTCATTTTCTTCCATCAGTTCTCTCATCTACTCTGATTTCTCCTGCATTTCACCGTTCACATAGACCACCACTATCCTCCACTTCTCTTCCCCCATATTTATCTCTTCTACTATTAATCCTTCTTTGTGTTCTTTTATCTCCTTTTTAACCTTCCCTGTTATACATTCGTTGCTTACTCCCATCACCATTCCTCCCATTGCTCTGCCTTTTTGTTCTTTCTCTTTACATTTTGAACTTGCCATTTGTAACCTATTGGTAATCTTCCCCTTACTCTTTCCCAACCCTTTCCATCTAGCCACGTCCCGATCATTACTACTACATCCAATTGTGTCAGATTTCTTATAAACTCCCTATCCATTCTTTCTGAGCCTGCTATATTCCAGTAGCATATCCTCCAGTCTTTCCTTCTTTCGTTTCTCGTCTCTTTTTGTTTACTACAATTTCTTATTTCTTTATCTCCTGTTCCTTTCTCTCCTAGTTTCCCAATACCTCACTTGTTACTAACTTTTCCTTGTCCTCGTCCCAATTCCACCATACACCTGCTATCTGTATTCTACCATACTTAACCCATGTTCTTCTTCCCTTCTTTCTTTCCTCTTCCACTATTTTCCTTAACTCATACCGCATATTCCGACTACCCATGTCAAATCATCCTCTATTCTCTACGAGCTTCCATATAACACCCTCTTCTTTGTCATTACTTCTCTCTTATGTTCCCATTTTTTTAGCTTCACCAGTATCATTCTCGCTCCTCTTCGCTCTTCCCTTCCTATACTTCCCACTTCCTTTATCTCTACTTTAGCATCAACCCTTTTCAGTACTTCTTCCAATCCTTCCAGCAGCTCCTTCCGCTCTAATCTTAGACCCTTTATCACTATGTTTCTTTTTCTTTCTTCTCTATCTTTCTTTTCTATTCTTCATTCTATTTTTCTCAGCCTTTCCTTCTCATTATTCCGAGTCTCCCCACCTCCAAACTCACGGTTTGAGCTTTCCATTTTTTTACTTTACCTTCCAACCCATCTACCTTTTTATTGGGCTCTTCCTTCTTTTCTAGTCTTTGCTGCAGCGTCTGCATCCTTTTCTCCAGCTTTTCCCTAACTTCTTCCCATTTCCTTATTGCTTTCCTAAGTTCGGCCATTTCCTGCCTCATTTCTTTCCTTATATCCTCTACCCTTTTTTCCTGCTTTTCCTCAGATATCCCCATTATTTGTATTATCATTTCACGTATGTCATCTAACTGCCAATTTTCGTTTTCTATTTTTCCTTTAGGTTGAACTTTTTCTTCGTCTTTCCCCTTTTCTCCCCCCCCCCCTCCATGTTGGTCTTTTCCTGGTGGTGTTCCAAACATTTTCGGATTTTCTAGGGTGGATCCTGCTTCTACATTATCTTCACTACCTTCTCTCTCCACCCTATCCCTCTTCCTATTTACGAATGGCTTTATTGAGCCAAAACTCTCCGCCCTGAATCTCTCCCTTTCTACCGTTTTTTTACTGCCCTCTCTTTTTTGTCTCAGGTTTTGGCGTACAGAATACTTCCTCGTCCGACTCCCTTTCTTCCTTACTATCGGTCTCCCCGTTACCCATCCCACCAATTCTCTGCCCGTAACGCCAGACGTAACTTCCGTTAATTCTATCTTCGCGGCGCTACCCCACCCTGCTACCGTATCTTCTTCCGTACTTCTCTCTACCTTTCGCTCCCTGTCGCCGCTACTCGGCTGCACTTGTCTCCCTACCCTGCACCTCACGACAAGGAAACTAACCTCCCAGCCTACCCAAAACCGTCTCAAGCTCACAAATTATCACTATCCTCTTCTCTTCTATTATATTTTACATTAAATCTCACAATAACAATACCATTAAACACACTTCTCTAATCAACTCACCTTGAATTCCACTTCAATTTCGCTTAGATCTGCACCACACAATCACCGCTACCTAACACTTTCATGCCGGCAACGGAAGATCGACTCTAGCTTATATCCTTATCGTCACAGTAATATTCAAAATCCCCAAAAAGCACCTAGTATATTTAATGAACCATGTTTTAGCTGTCATTCTACTGAAACATCTGAAGAAATTTTGGACTGAAAATAGACACCCCAGATACATGCACAAGACCCTCGTTTATATCGTCATCCCCACAGTAATGTTCAACATCCCCCCCAAAAAATCATTAGTTCATACATTTCACGAACCCCGCCTCAGATGCCACTTAACTAAAATAGTTAAACAAATATTTTGACCAGAAATAGTCAACCCAGACACCTCCACAAGACTCTCGTTCATACGTTCATCAACAAAGTAATATTCAACAACTCCCAAAGAAACCACTACTACATTTAACGAACCCTGCCTAAGCTGCCTTCAATTAAAACAGTCAAAAAATTCAAGGATAGAAATATTCACGCCTAAAACCTTCCCAATCCTACAGTTTAGATCCATATGCCCGTAGTAATATTTAGCAACCTTAAAAAAGAAACCCTAGTAATTTTATCGAATCAAGTTTCAGTTACCTGCAAGCAAAACAGATACGAAAATTTCGGATTCAAAATAGTCACCCCAACAAACCTTCTCAAGAATCTAGCTGATATCTTTATCCCCACGGTAGTATTCAAAAAACCCGGAAAAGAATCCCTAGTAAAGTTAACGAATCCTGTTTCAGCTGTCTTCAACTAAAACAGGTAAAAGAATTTCGGATTTAAAAAAGTCAACCCAGACGCCTCCACAATTACTCTAGTTTATAAATCTTCATCCGCATTGTAATATCCAACAACTCCATAAAAAAACTCTGGCACATTTAGCGAATCCTGTCTGAGCTACCTTCAACTAGAACAGACGAAAAAAAAGGCCAAAAATATTCACCTCTGATACCTTCCCAATCCTCTAGTTCACATAAATATGTGTATGCCCATAGTAGTATTCAGCAATTTCAAAAACACACCCCCTTAAGGCTTTAGCTAATATCTTTATCCCGACAGTAATATTCAACGACCCCTAAAGGTCTCTAATAAATTTAACCAATCCTGCATCAGCTGCCTTTAACTAGCACAGCCAATAAAATTTCATATTCAAAATATTCACCCCAGAAACCTACACAAGAATCAAAATCTCAAGTAAATTAAATTTATCCTGTTTCAGCTGCCTTCACGCAAACCCGATGAAAAACTTCGTATTCAAAATACTTACCCCAAAAAAAGCTTCACCAAACTCTATTTTATATCCTCAACCCTACATTAATACTGACCAAACCTAAAAATTTAACAAACCCCATTTCAACTGCCTTCAACTAAAGAAACTAACCCAAATTCATTAATCAATTTCGTCACGGCAGATAATTCGTTGAGACTCTATTTTATATTCTCGTTACCACAGTAATATTCAACAACACAAAAAGCAACCGAACATTCAACGTAGCACGTCTCAGCCAAAATAAACTAAAAAAAAATTTCAAATTCGAAATAATTACCTCTAACACCTTTTTAAAATAAATTCATACATCCATCTTAACAGTAATATTCAACAGCCCCAAGAAACAATGCTAGTACGTTTAAGGAACTCTGTCTCAACTGCCTTCTTCTAAAAGAGCAGAGAAAATTGAAATTTGAAATAATCACACTAACCACCTTCTCAAGAATGTTATAAATATCCCTACCTCCGCTGTAATATTCAAGAACCCGAAAAAAACCCTAGTACATTCAAGGAACCCTGCCTCAGCTGCCTTCTTCTAAAACAACGAAACAAATTTCGGATTGGAAGTAATCACACGAGACATGTCCCTAAAACTTTATTTTTTATCCGCAGTCCCAAAGTAATATTTATCAACCCCCAAATAACTCGTAGTCTGTTTAACGATCCTCGTATTAGCTGCCTTCTACTAAAACAGTCAAAAAAATTGAAATGAAAAATAAGTAACCCAGATACCTTCTTGAGACTCCAGCTTATATCCTCTTTCCGAAAGTAATATTTAGCAACTCCAAAAAATAACCCGTATTATATTTAACGAAACCCGTTTCATCTGCCGTCAACCCTAGAAGAAAAATAATCAACTTCAAACTAAAAAGAAAAATCCCAGGAAACTCTCAAAGACTCTAGTTGATATCCTCAACGCAACAATAACAATCAACAACCCCAAAAAAGAACAAAAAAAGAAGAAAAGTGATATGAAGGCTTGTAGATTCTTGAAGTTCATTTGGATAACAAGCTGATTTCAATACTCCTGGCCAGACTCAAACACAATGATGCAAGGATTACTTGTATGCACACTGTCTTTTCCTCAAATTAAACTTTCCGACTGGAAAATGTATTGAATCGTTCACTTCACTTCAAGTTTGCAACAACGTGAGAAACTGTAAGCCTTTCAGTTTTCGACAGAAAATTATAAGAACACCGCGTTATTCAGTGAATTTAAATTTTAACGGCGATGACGCCATAATGCTTTCCACAAATTCACGACTTTCGCGAACTTTGCGGAACATTTTTTTGGTCCTTAAGCATCAGAAGATCCCGGACTAGCCCGCGAATGTTACATTAGACACAAACACAATGGTTTTTTCCATAATCCTTCATAAAATCCTGTGGTGTTTCACAAGCAAGTACCCAACCGAATTGTACAGAAGGCAGACACAGTCTTAACATAATTCTTTCCGAAAATTCTCCGTTCCAAAGTTAAAATTCTAATTGCATTTCTAGTTGAAAATAGTACAATATATCCATAAACTGTTTTCAACTTGGTTGTCTTTCTCGTGAATTGTATATGCTTTCGAAATAGGTGAAGGAATAATAATGATTCTGCAACAATCGTACAATTTGTAATTATTATTATTACAATTTGGTTCATAATCAACTGAAGCAGTGTCACCATTTTGTTTATTCCTTTTTCTTCAGATTATGTACAGAAATGGACCTCGGTTTACCTAAAGCTCATCTGAATAAAAATTTTACTCGGCAGAAGAAATCCATTTCACGAAATCTTGTATCATTACGAACTATTGTTCAGATCTTCACGAAATCCAGATGAGACTCGTTTCAAATAAAATTCATGTTTGCTGCCCTTCACGCGTCTTGAACATAAAAGACGACAAACAATTTTGTGTTCTGCTAACTATATAAATTGTTAGTTGAAGAAAATAAAAATTTTCCATTCCATGTCGCTCGAATTCTATATTATGAGAATTTTCATATTTATCAATTATATTTAATGAATAGGTTTCAAAATTTTCAAATTTTATTTATTTATTTATTTACTTATTTCATTTTATTTATTATAAATTATGAAAAAATGGAAACGTACCCCCGGGTGGTCGGGGATATATTTTTTAATTTGAAAGCATTTGTAACGTTTAATGAAAATTCTTTTATTTAGGAAGTAGTAAAGTTATCAAAATTATCAAAGTTAAGTATATTAAAATTTCCTGAATAATGTTAAACGAAAATGAAATGATTGAATAGAAATATTATAAATACATTATTAAAAAAAGCAGCTACTCCTAATTAAAACTCATTGAAAATTAAACAAATGTTTTCAATGAGTCTATGCACGAGACTTGAATAAAGGAAGGTAAGCATGACTCGCTCGGTTCTAGCGTGGTTATGTTAATAATTAAATGCAATGATTTTAAAGCAAAATTACTCGTATGCGCATTTAAATATCATCACTGTTACCGGCAAAAGTTTTAGGCTTTTGACCTCCACTTCTGGTGACAGAAATAATTTTGTTTGAACCACTACCCCTTTTTAAGAAGAAGCCAGAAGGCATGAATGCCACTCATGCTAGGTCAAAAGCTTCAAATACGATTTTTGAAAAACCGTTAAAAAAATTGACGATACCGGAAATTTCCTTTTTTACCAGTATTAACAGTGTATACACTTCAAAAAGTGGGTGACCTCAATCTGGCATGAATCATCATTTGCCTATGCAACTAGATGGATGATATGTTGGTTGAGGTGACTATTGAATATTGAATCTTGTTTCCGCATTGTGGCGAAAGTAAAGGCGAAAATCCTAGCAATGACTAGTATATATACCCTGGAATATTTTCATGAATGTTTGTTAGTTTCACGTTTGACAAAATTTTACGCAAGCTGGTTTCCTTTACGCGAAGAAAATGAATACTCTGATTGCTACTCTATCCTTTCTCTTGGCGATTTTTCCGGAAGGTAAGGACAATAATATCTGTAATTTGATCTGCATTTTTATTGCAATATACTCATTTCCTATTCGAAATCAATTGAATAGAGGAATAAATCATCCAGGTTTTCTTCAAATTTTTAAAATGGTAAATAAATATTTTATGAAAAACTCCACCATTTTTATTCTTTTTAATGTTTTCAAAAAGCTTCTGCTAATAGGAGAGAGGCATCCTATCAGCTTTATGAGAGCTAAACCATTTTTAAGGCCGGTGGAATTTATTTTCCTGAAAATATAATTTTGGAACTTGCAAACGGTTTAGAGCAAGAGATATTTTTATAAAAATTTTTGAGAGTCGCAAACATTTATTTTAACCTTTTTTCGTGTCTGCCGCTGTTTGCGAGAAAAATTAAAAAAATCGATTTTATGCAAAAAAAATCATTATTCTGGCGACAAAAGTTATTCAGCCCGCATAAAACTTACAGGATTTCTTTTCTATAAAAGTACAAAATAGATTGGTGATTGATAAGCTTTTTTGTCAACATTGATTTCACAAACTGCGTTAACGTTTACTGATAACTTTTTACCTGACGGAATTTTTCCCATCGTAGATGTCTTTTTGATGATGTTTCTTTATGCAAAACAATGTTGATTCAATTAATACCCTGTTTAAAGTTTATATGAAGCAATTGATTGAATTTTATTATTTTCATTGTCAAAGAGCTTTGGGCTAGTTAGTAATGGATTCAAATGCTTAAAAATATTATTGAGCCTCGATGGATGATTCATTTATTATTTGGAAGTGTCTACGCGTACCGAAAAAAATCCAGCTATTTGTACCGAAATTTCGGTACACGTAGCTACGGCCTTATTATTCAAAAAATTTCAAACAAAAGTGTTTTTTAATGTTCTTTCTAAATATGAATAACTGCATCTTTACTAATTTCTGAATAAATTCTACTAATCCAATTAGAGAAAAGTGGGCCCATAAAGATGATTAAAAAATATCGAAATCAATTAGTTAAATTATTTAGTAAATCAATAGTGAGACACTACTAATTGCTTTGTGGAAATATATGAATTTATTCAGGGATGTGTGTATAAATTTGAAAAAAAGGTACACGAATAGGGAACTATAAAAAAAGGGAAGTTTAATCAAAGAACCTGATTGTGTAAAATTTTCATCTCCATTCAAAACAATGAATCATGATTTAAAACCATGAGGATGCAATATTGTGAACCTTATAAATATGCTAAGTTATTTTCACCATAACAAGGCGTTTACAAATCCAAAGCTTAAAAGATATAACATTGTATCAACAAAAAATTGTTGTTCTCAAATCGTTGTTTGAACTGCGTGCACATACTGAAATGCTTTTCCATTGTCATTGGTAATTTTTCATGTTTATTCATTCACATATACATGTATTACGCCATAGAACAGGAAATCCGTGAGGACGAATCTGATGTCATGCTGGTTTTATTATTCATTATGTTTCATGATTACTTCAATATTTGGTCTTTATTTTGCATTAATTTTCATTATCCGCTACCCTGAAAAATGTATTACTTCAATAAATGTATATTATGATTGTGTCGTTTTTCCATAAAATTCAATTTGTTCACTTTGAATGTTATTTTGAATGATTTGAACCAAAAATACGCATTCAAGCGTAAAGTTGTTCTAAGGAAACTCGTAGATATAATTTAGGCGAAAATTTTCGTTCAATAAATTGTTATTGCACCTTGTGTCGCTTTTCCAAATTTCTTTTTTAAATTTCGAATGTATTTTTATAAGCGAAGTTTGAAGAAATGTGTAGACCTTTTTTGGTTGAACAACTTTTGTCAATAGTTAGAGGGCAATAGTTAGAGGGCAAAACATCCCCAAAAACAGGGTTTTCCGGCCTCTTTTTTCAACCGCGCACTTTTACCTTTTCCCAAAATGACCGCGACAATAAGAAAAATCTGAAAAAACTCACCAATATTCTTTCAACATTCACGAATGCAAAACGTTATTCAAAATTCTGAAATATTTAATAATTAACTTCTTACGGGGATTTATTTACAAGTACTTTATCTTGAGAACAAATGAAAATAGGAAGCCGCTTAATGTCTCCAAAGGTGCAGTTTTGTGGTGCAAGTGCAAATTTGAGATAAAAACATCGTTACGCAAAAATTATAATTTTGAATATTTCTGACTTTAATCAGTGTTGGGGCGTGGTCCGGCAAAGAGGAAAAGTGATAGAAAAAAGTACTTTTTCGATGACGATAGTAATGAAGTGGGCTTGCTTCTGGAGCAAACACTGATTAAAATCAGAAATATTGAAGATGATATTTCTGGCATAAAAATGATTTTATCACAAGGCTCTAGTTTATATCTTTATCCGCATAGTAATATTCAACCACCCTTAAAAAACTCTAGCATATTTAATGAATCCCGTCTAAGCTGCCTTCAACTAGAACGGACGAAAAAAGGCTAACAATATTTACCTCTGATACCTTCCCAATCCTCTAGTTCACATACATATGTATGCGTATAGTAATATTTAAAAACTTCAAAAACACACCTCCTCAAGGCTCATATCTTTATCCCGACAGTAGTATTCAACAACCCCTAAAGGTCCTAATAAATTTAACCAATCCTGTATCAGCTGCCTTTAGTTAGCACAGCCAGTAAAATTTCATATTCAAAATATTCATCCCAGACTCCTACACAAGGATCAAATTCATATACCAATTTCCCCAGTAATATTTGACAACCCCCCAAAAAAAAATGACTAGTGAATTTAGTTAATCCTGTTTTAGCTGCCTTCACGCAAACCAGATGAAAAACTTAATATTCAAAATACTTACCCCCAACAAAATTCACGAGACTCTAGTTTATATTCTCAGCCCTAAAATACCATAGTACATTCAAGAAACCCGTTTCAACTGCCTCCAACTGAAAAACAACGCAAGAAAGTAACCGTACACTCAACGTACAACGTCTCAGCCGAAATAAACTAAAAAAAAATCAAATTCGAAATAGTTACCTCTAGCACCTCTTCAAAATAAATTCATACATCTATCTTAACAGTAATATTCAACAACCCCAAGAAACAATGCTAGTACGTTTAAGGAACTCTGTCTCAACTGCCTTCTTCTAAAACAACGAAACAAATTTCTGATTGAAAGTAATTGCCCGAGACGTTTCCCCAAACCTTTTTTTTACATTCTTAGCCCCAAAGTAATGTGTAACAACCCCAAAAAACTTGTAGTGTGTTTAGCGAGCCCCGTATTAGCTGTATTCTACTAAAAGAGCCGAAAAAAGTGAAATGAAAAACAAGTACTCAAGATACCTTCTTAAGACTCCAGCTTATATCCTCAGTCCCAAAGTAATATTCAGCAACTTCAAAAAATAACCCGTATTATATTTAACGAAACACGTTTCATCTGCCGTCAACCCTAACAGAAAAATAATCAACTTCAAACTGAAAAGAAAAAGTCCCAGGCAACTCTCCAAGATTCTAGTTTATATCTTCAACGCAACATTAACATTCAACAACCCCAAAAAAGAGACCCCGGTCCATTTAACGAACTCAGTCTCAGGTACATTCCACTGAAAAACGTCACACATTGTTTTTGTCACTGTTATAAACTTGTAATATTTTTTTAAACTCTAAGCATTGCGTAACTGCGTGAGAGCAATATGCCGACGCACGCGTGCCTCACGCCGTGCGGCGCATATGCGACGCAACTGTTGACACATATGTCTCAAAACTTGCCCTCAGGACGTGCGGATTAATCCGCACGTCGTGCCCGCACCATGCGAACACTATGCGGACATTTTGCTATCTGGGAATATTCAACAACACCAAAAAGCCAGTCTCAGCTGTCGTCAACTAAAACAGACAAAACTTTTTCTGAATAAAAATAAGCACCATGAATAGATACGCTTGATTTTTATTCATTTTAAGTGGCTTCATGCTAGCAACCAATAATATTCAAGGTTGGAAATCTTAAAAACTCATTTATTAATATTTGAATAACCAATTTTTTATAGATTTTGGAAACTTTCTAAAACAAGTGGATTGATTCATAGATTTATTTTGTGCGATATAGTAAAATTTGAGTGAATTATTTCTGACAATCAAAGCATTAATCCCCATTTTTCGCAGAGGCTCAAGTAGCTTAAAACCCCACGAAAACTAAACGAATTTTTTTCAAATTGTTTTTTTGGTTAGTTTTGATTTTCTTTTCAACTCTGCATACAAAAAATCAATCTGTGACCAATTTTAAAGTGTATTGACTGAGCTTATACATTTTAGAGAGTAATTTTAGGAAAAATACTTAGCATACACGTTTCGAAAAAATGAATAAATAATGCGATTTTAAAGTTGTCTGTAAATTCACTAAATTTCACCAGAGTTGCAAGAGCTGATAATTTCTAATTCTCAAGCTTAACGATCGCAATTTTGAATAAGGTTCTAAGGTATATTATACTAAATGAAAATTGCATGTAAATAGTTTAAGTTAAGCGGCTGTTTTTTTCTTAAATAAATATTTATAGGGCTGAAAATGCTGTAATCCAAAATATATATATAAATATTGTACGTTAATTCATACATTCAACCTTGTATAAAAATTAAGATGCAGATGTGCATTTTAATTTCTGAGGTACAGTGAATTTCCTATCCGACCTCTAGTTTCAGGGTTTTCATGACTTATTTTGGAAAATATTGCTTGATTATGACAATCTTTCATGAACGAATTGTGTATATCGTAAAAAAAAACTTTTTGGAAGTGAAATTTTATTGCTGAAATCACTATTTTTAGATAAGAAAGACCAAAAATGATAATTCACCCTGATTTTTCATAAATTTGGCCAAAAGACAAATTTGAGTGATAATAATTCCGTGATAGAAAAAAATTGTATTTGAATAACTATTATTAATTATATTTAAAAAAATTTATAACAAATGAAGAATTTTTGTGCCTTTAAAATTTTTTTTTTTAATTTAGTTCTTCCATGCTTGACAATTATAAGACAGTTTGAATACTAGGCATGATTAGACACCTTTCTTGATCAATTATAATAATTAAAGTGAACTTTTTTTCCCCCGTAAAAATTAGTGTTACTCTCAAACTCTCGACTACATGAAAAAAAATTTCACAGAATAGATGTATAATCTATTTCGATCTATTAATTTCCTGTTTCGTTTTTTGACCAAACCATGAAAAATCCACGTAATTTTAACTGTATATCGATTTCATCGAAAAATAACGATTGTACCAAAAAATATTGTACACAAAGTTTGTCGATATTTTCACAGACTGATTTTTATTTTCTTTCTCTAATTTATAAATTGCATTTTTTTAAATCAGACAGGATCTACACTTTAGGTCTATGCATCTCTCAGCGACGAAATATTACGTCGATTTTTAGAGAAAAAGGAAATTTTCGTGAAGTTACGAGTATCTGAATTTTGACCTCTATTAAAAAAAGAAAATATCAAAGCATCCTAGAAGAAAGACATCCTGTGAACTTTACGTGGGCTAAATACATTTTGTGACCAGAAGATTTTTTTTCATGAAATCGATTTTTCGAATTTTTCTCAGAAACAACGAAAGATACAGTTTTAAGATAAAAGTTTGCAAACCAAAAAAATGTATGCAAAAATATACATTGCTCTTTTATGATATCTTGCATCGCTAATCGGAAGAAGTAGAAAATTATATTTCCAGGGATAAAAAATTCTCTCACTTATCGCACATAAAACTAAACCGATCCTTTCCAATTTTTAGCAGAGTCTTTTTAAATATATTGGAAAAAATAAAAACGATTAGTTTTTCCATAAAACACATTTTTTGTACAGTTTCTGCTAATATAAGAAAGGATTCGTATCAGGCTAAGTCGTTTTAAGGCCAAGGTAATTGTTTTTTCTAAAAATATAATTGTGAAATCTTTTTCTTAAATGGTGTGAGATATAAGAAAACAGCAGGTTTCATTTCACGTAGAACTTGTTTAGACCTACAAAATTTTATATAAACATTGTTCAGACATTTTTTATCATCAAAAATTTTGCTTATAAAGAACTTTTTTTTAATTTTCTGACGCACTCTGAAAGAGAGCGGTAAAACTCATCACAATCCGAAATGTATTTTCTTAATAAAATTCATAATTCGAATACTCGTAACATCATAGAATTTTTTCTTCTCAAATTGGAACAATACGTGTCGCCTAATGTTTCTAAAAATAGCGTAATATTTTGTCGTTGAGAGATTATGCGACTGCCTGATTTAAAATGGACTCGATCCAATGATTTAATCAATTGTTTCAATAATCAAAGTGATAATTAATTTAATACTTATAATTTATATCTTTGCAGATATCGCTTCTATGAAATGCATCAAGAACTGCTTTAAGCCTCCTACCTGGGTTACAGCTGATCTGTATGAAAATGTTCGCCAGCCAGGTTCAACTGTAGCAACTCCAAACGGAAATAAATACGTAGGACTGGATCGGAGTAAAGGGTGGATCATTGGATTTGCCCTGCAGGTGGATAACGAATATAAGTTGTGCCCATTGCTGGCAGTTTTGCCGGAATTTAACGGTAATTTAGGAAGAGTTAAGATACGCAAGGGTTACCCTAATGCTAGCTTTCTTAAACCAATAATGCCGGATGATGAATTAAATAAATTCTTCGGTCATATGATTCCCAGAAAATACCGTCTTGAAGTCAAATTTGTGCATCGCCACACTGATATATACCTACCTTCTCATGGATCTCCTCAACACCCCGCCGATAGGCACTTAGCTCCTTATCCTGCCGGTTGGTACCCACCTCCTTATCCTGTCGGTGGGCACCCATCTCCTTATCCTGCCGAAGAAGACTCAGCTCATAATCCTGCCGGTGGGAACTCAGCTCCTCATCCTGTCCGTAGGCCCACAGGTCCTATCGTGGTTGAACAACCTGGCGGGAACAGCGCTGCCGTGGCGTACCCAGCTGAGGTGGGGCAACCTGTACTTGTATCAAGGCAACCAGCTTCCACGGGGCACCCAGCTCCTCCCGCTGAGAACACACATTTTCCCAATCATGACTCACATCATCACACTGAATACACAAGTTCTCCCAGTTATTACCAATATGAACACAGTGGTAACGCAAGTCCTGACAGTCATCACCAATATCATCATAGTGGTAACACAAGTCCTGGCAGTTATCGCCCATATGATCATAGTGGTAACGCAAGTCCTGACAATTATCACCAATATGATCATAGTGCATACACAAGTCCTCCCAGTTCTCCGCCACGTCCGCAAAGTGGATACCCAAGTTCCTCCTATTTTCACCCACATCAATTTGGTGCCTCAATGCCTCCCAATTTTATCCCACATCCTCATAGTGGGGACCAAGTCAACTACTTTCCATATCAAGGTGCACAAACTTCTTTCCAATGGTTGGGTAGCCTTTTAAACCCTCGACGTTAACATCGTGATATGATAATCACATCATAATCAGGGAGTGAATCTGATGAGAAATATCATTAGTGACATTTGCCACACGTTATAGGGAACATTTTCTTTTGAGAAGAAGTGAATCATTCAGGACATTGTTATCAGTAATACGTTCTCTGATTGCGAGGCCATATTCATATAAAAATAAATGCTTTGTATATTTTTACTCACATTACTTCGTATCATTTTTTCTTCAATGTTTCAGTTTTCGACTTTAAGGGTACATATTAATTTTGTATTGTTGAACTTCAAGTTGTTTACCATGTTTTTTCAAAATTGTTCAGCGTTCAACTTCAGCTGTAAGTTAAATTAACAATACCTGATATCAATTCAAAAAATAATACACATCATGCATAGGGTAATTAGTTTTAATTCTTGAGTGATTTTTAACTCATCGAGTCCTGGACGTTAAGTATGGACGGGCGCGGTTAGCGCTCGAATGAACGACCATTCGTGATTTGCGATTAATCGTGTTTTTTTTCCTGTGTTTTATTATTTGTAAGCACTCTGTTGCGCCTGCCGTTGGAAAAGGTTTTCTGCAGTTTTCCTTTCCCTTGGCCAACAGCCCAAACAAATGTAAGCGTTCCTGCTCAAAATGCGGCTGCAGACGTTGTTAGGGAATACTTATTAAGGTTAAGTTTCATAAATGTAAATGATTAAGAATTGTGTGGATTTTGGTAATTAAGTATAAATAAAATAAAAAATTTAATTCATCACTTTGCGTTCGTTTTTATTTTTCCTATTTTACCTATACTAATAGATAAGGATATATATATATATATATACTATATATATATATATATATACTATACGATATATATACTACAAAATACAAAATACATGAATTATAAACCATAAAATATCAATTCTCAATTTGAAAAATCAGTTTTAAATTAAAAATATGAATTTTTAACAAAAAATGCAATAGTTACATGTTCTCCAAAGAAAATTAATTCTCAATAAAAAACAACGAATTTTTAGCACTATAATTAAATTTTCGAACAAAAAGATGAATTTTCAAATAAAGAGTCAAATTTTCAATCGAAAAATATGGACTATCAACAAAGAAGTTAATTTACAAAAATTCGTTGAACTGCCAAATAAAAATATGAATTTTGAAGAAGAAATATACATTTTTAATGAAAAATATTTATTTTTAACCCGAAATAGAATAGATACAATTTCAGTAAACTAAATAAAATTCAACCAAAAAAAAAAAAAGAATTTGTAGGAAAATCGTTCAATTTTCATGCAAAGAGATAAATTTTCTATAGAAACAGAATAAAAAAATCAATTTTCACCGTAGAATAAATTAAATTATCAACAAAATACATTAATTTTTAACTAGATATTTGAATTTTGAAATAATAAAGATGAATTTTCAAACAAAACTTCGAATTTTCAAATTTGTAGCGAAGAAAGTTAACTCTAAAAAAAAAATTTTCAACTAAAATGAAAGAGTTGAATTTTTGCTTGCAAAAATTAATTTCCAACGTAAATTTAATCGAATTATTAACAAAATAAATTACCCCTTCACCAGATGCTTGAAGTTTTAACTGAGAAAGATACATTTTTAACAAATATTCGAATTTTCAAATTGTCAGTGGAAAATATTAATTTTCAACCATAACAAAGACAATTTTTTAGGAAAATCGTTCAATTTTCATACAAAGAGATGAATTTTTAACTAAAATGGAATAATTGAATTTTCAGTTTAAGAAAAATAATTTTCAACGTAACATGAATCAAATTACCAACAAAATACATGAATTTTCAACTACGTACTTGAATCTCTAATTAAAAGAGATGAATTTTCAAACAAACATTTAAATTTTCAACTAAAAGAATTTCTAACAAAGTAGTGAAATTTACATCATAAGAGATGAATCTCGAACAACAGCAGAAATGAGTTCTTAACCAACTAGTTCATCTTTCAACCAAGTAGTTGAATTTTGGACAAAAAAAAATTTGCAATCGAATAGTTGCATTTTCAACAAAATGACGAAAACTTCAATCAAATATTAAAATGTTTAACCAAACGAGATGAATTCCAAACATAAAATGCAATGGTGGATTTTTAAAAAAAATTTAATTAAGAATAGTTGACTTTTGTATTGGGTGCTATTAATTTAGTTCGAACTTAAGCGGGCGCTCTCTTTCTTAAATACAGTGAACCCCGGAGTTAGTGGCAGTTTCTGGGCTGACGGTGGACCTAACTCCGGGGACTCCGAACGTAAACAGTCAGGGGTGTATAATCCGTTTCCGGTGGATTCTACTGCATGGCAAAAAATATTGTAAAAATTGTTTTTCTAATACGGAGACAAGGTAAGCTTAATATTTAAAGAAAATGCGAAAAAAAGTTTGCTGTGACACGTTAAAATAAACGTGTTTCCTGCTCACGTATTATAAAAGTTTGAGGGCCATTGAGCATCTCGTTCAAAAGAAATCACTTACTTTTATAAATATTAGATTAACTGTCTACGAGAAACACAGTTTTCACAATTCTCACTACAACATTTGACAGTTTGAGATTACAAATCATCACGGCGGGACTCCGATGCTTGAAGTCGATCGTACCTCTCTTTCTACCATGTGAGAAAGACAGAGACGATCCGATTGTTTAAATTTCCGATTGTTAAAATATGAACGATTTTAAGGCAATTTTTTCAATCTTACAAGATTTTCCCAAAACATTAGGCAACATTCCAATCATTTGAAAAGATATTGGATATTTTCTTTTTAATTTCGAAAATGATTTGAAATTTGAAAAGATTTCAGAAAATTGAAATCCACTTGTAGATATTTGAAGATTTTGAGAAATGGAAGTTCTTTCAAGAATTTTAAAATCATAAGAAAATAACCAAACTCTTCATCAGATTCTTTTTTGTTCAAAAATTTAACTGCTTTTGTTGATGTTTAAACTATTTTAATGAAAATTGGTATTTTTCAATAAATTCCACTCATTTTCACCCAGAAGTAAAATGTGTTTTCAGCTGGAATATCAAATATTACATTTTTGTTTATAATACACCTTTTTGGTTGAAAATTAAACTACTTTGTGAAAAATTTACAATTTCGCTTGAAGATTCATCACTTCAGCTTAAAATGTGAATCTTTTGTTAGAAAGTTATGAAGGTTTTGAAAATTGATCTGTTTTTGTTTAGGATTGCTCTATTTTGTTGAAAATCCCTCTTTTTTGGTAGAATTAAACTGATTTTGATTTAAATTGAAAATATTTTTTAATCCAATATTAAATATTACATTTTTTGTTAATAATTCACCTTTTTGGTTAAAAATTAAAGTAATCGATTAAAAGTTGAACTATTTTGCTCAAAAATTAATTTTTTGGGTTAAAGTTAAATTCTTTACCGATTTTGGTTTTTTCTTTTAGAAAAATTTTTCATCCATTTTTGAAGAGACTAACATCAAGTCGAGTTTTCGGATATAAGGGTAAGAACAATTTTTTATACAGAATAAAAATTTCAAATATTAATTTATTTTCTAAATTTATTTGTTTTTAAGGTCAGAAAATGCGAAAAGATTCTTGCTGATTTTAGATATATTAAATCAAAATTGCAAAAAAAAAGTTCATTTTTATGCAAATAGTCCAATTTTCAACAAAAAAAGATGGATTTCCTACAAAAATTGTAATGCATAATTCATATTTCAATTTAAAACCAAAAGCGGTCGAATTTATCCAAAAACGAGGAATTTTCAACAAAATTGTTGAAGCCTCAACCAAAAAAGATGAATTTTCAAAAAGATGTTTTTTTTAACCAAAGAGGATGAATTTTTGGCCAGAAGAGAACAATTTTCTAAAAATAATTAAAATTTCATAGCCCAAAAATACGAAGTTTTAACGAAAAAGTTAGTTTACACAAACTCTTATTTATTAAACTAAACCGAAACTAAAGCGAAAAACACATATCCTCCTCATTACTATTTATCCGAATAACAAATCAGACGCTTACCTACTCTCACACCTTCACTCACATAACCTCTTCTTCACTTCTAACTGTTTTACAATACAGGCGCTTACCTACGTACATTCCTTCTTTAGTTCCTAATCTCCTAATCTGTCAACATGTCACGTTTGACACAACCATACACTTTGCTCTGCTTTTCTCCTTTTCCCACTTTCACCTCTATAGTTCTTCCTTCCCTCTTTTTCCTACTTGTGTTCCTCTTCTTTCTCCTTCAGACGAATCACCTCCATTTTTCCCTCCTCCTCATTCCACTTCCAGATGGTCTCGCCGATTTTCGCCCTTATGTATGTCAGCTACACTTCAATTCCCATCCCCGCCATTCTCTCCCTCTCTTTCATTAGCCAATCTTCAATCTCCTCCTCTCTCTCAGTCCAGTCTTCTTCTATCCATATCCCTGTATTTTTCAGCTTGCCCCTTGCTTCCGAAATTTCATTTTTATTTTCTTCTGGTTTCAGCTTCAGCATTAGCCCTCCATCGATTTTCCAGGACTACTCCACCTTTGCTACCCGCTGTACATGGGCCGCTAAGCTCCCCACTATGCTCTCCACCTCACAGTCCTCTCCACTAACCCCCAGAACTCTCAAATTCCTTCTTCTTAAAGTTCTGGCCTCCTCCCCTGTCCACTCTTCCTTCGTCAACGCTTTCGGCAGATTCTTGCAGGTACTCTCATTATTCTCCTCCGCCTGAATACTTACATCCCTCATCTTTCGCTCCTTCCTTGACGCTGACAAATCTTCCTCCTCTTCAGGTTTCACATCCTTCGCCTTCTCCATCCATCCTTCAACTTTGAGGTCGAGCTTCTGGATGCTCTATTGCATTTTTTCCATTTCTTCCATCAGTTTCTCCCTTTCTTTCTTGCTCTCCAGGTTTGCTAGTTCCCTCTTCTTCTCCCACTCCACATTAACCACGTACCACCAAGCCTCCATTTTCTCCTTCCTCTTCTCTCCTGCCCCACTCATCACGCTGCTCTACTTTCTACCGCTAAGACGCGGATGTCTCCCCACCTCTTTCTCTCTCTTCCCGCCAGATGAGACTCCTCCCTTCTGTAACCAGTGTAGTGAAACTGCCAACTCGTCCTACTTGCCGCTCTCGCCACGCGTGTCTCCGGCGTTTTTTTCCTTGGCCCTTCCGGTTCATCCCCTAACCTCAAACTCTCACGTTTCGGTTTTCACTTTTCCGCTTTTCTCCTCCCCTACAGACTCCACTTCTCCAGTTTCACTTTCAACTTTTTATAAACACCTCCTCTCCTTTTATTTCACCTCTCAACGCACCTCCTGCCCTCACAATCCCCTTTATCAATCAAAAGTGCCACACCGATATCACTCACGTCCACTTTTACTGCATTCCCGAACCGGAAGTCCAGTGGAAAATAACTTATTGTTTCGTAAAATTATATGAATGTACTTTAAAAAAAAAAACGTAATTTTGTCTTCACCCCCCCTCCCCCCACCAAGAAAATTAATTGTTAAACAAAAAGTTGCAATAATAACTAAACGATTGAATCTTCAAGCCAGCAGACGAATTAAAAAAAATAGTTGAATTTTTAACCAAAACAATGATTTTATCAAAATAGTTCAATTTTGAACCGACAAAGATTCATTTAAAACCAAATGTTGGAATTTCGAAGAGTCAAGATTAACATTGAATAAAAAACAATTAATATTTCAAGCTGAAAAGGAGCATTTTCCAGAAGACCGTTGAATTTGCAACCAAAAGTTTATTTTCAACTAAGAAAGATTACTTTTATAGCATGAAAAGATTATTTTTTTACCAAAAAGCAAATTTTCAACCAATTGAATTAAACGAATGAAAAAGGAATTTATAATAAAATATCTGAATCTCTAATCAAATGGATACACTTTTAATCCAGAAAGATGAATTCTGGATCCATTTCCGGAGAAAGAAAAGCCGTGATTTTTTCTTTATTTTGAAATTTAAATATCAGCACGTGCAACCGGGCACTTTAAAATCCCATTTGATTAACATGGGGATATTTGGGGTTTTCGGAAAATTGACCTCATACTTCAGGGTTTGATCGAAACGTGCCAATTTTTTCAGGGATGTAGAGGAGTGGCTAGGAAATTAAACCATATAATAACTTTTATTTTTAACCGACATTTAGCCCCCATAAAAATGTAGTTTTTTTTTAATCTTATTATTGGTGCGCTCTTGGTGCTTCTCTTCAATTTTTGAAAAACTCGGCACATTTCGAGCAAACCCTAAAGTATGAGTTTAATTTTTAGAGAATACAAAATTTGCTCACGTTAATATTCAATGGAATTTTGAAGTTGCCGATAATACGTGTTAATATCTGAATTTCGAAAAGAAAAATTACGGATTTCCTTTCTCCGAAAATGGAAACTAGGAGGGGAGATGGGGGGGGGGTGACTTGCCCTCTAAAGTGAAGAAAAATATTGCAATGCATTTTTGAACCGCCTTATTATACATAGTGAAAAAAGTTATTATTGATAATTTTTTCATTTGTTTTATAACTTTTTTGTATGTGAAAAATTAAAATTATACATAACACAGCCACAAAAAGAAAATATTTTTTGGGTCTGGAGATCAGACTACGTTTACTATATGTTTTTGGGGTCGCTGAATCCGAATCCAAGGTTCAAAAAACCTAGCACGTCAGGGTCCTGACATCACCTCAACAAACCTCATGAAATTTTTTTTTTTTGTCTGGAGAGCAGACTATGTTTACTATATGTTTTTGGGGTCGCTGAATCCGAATCCAGGGTGCAAAAACGCCCAGAATGTCAGGGTTCTGTCATAACCTCAAAAAAATCTTTTCTTGTGTCTGGAGGTCAGACCATGTTTATTAAATGTTTTTGGGGTCGCTAAATCCGAATCCAAGGTCCAAAAAACCCCAGCACGTTAAAGTTCCGACATAACCTCAAAAAACGCCATAAAGAATCTGTATAGATGAAATATAATTTGTTCGATTATTGTGTACCATATTCATTTTTATTCAAAACAATGAGAAAGCAATATTGTGAATCTTGAAAACAGACTCCGTGAATTGTATCTACATATGCTTGTGCTAGTTTTTTCAATGACATTACACTACAATCTAGAGCAGGAAATCATTGGGCAGAAATCTCTTTTCATGCTATGAAACGAATTTTTAACAAAAATATTTTTGTTGTTTCAACCTTATCTCTGTCGAGGGTTCGGTTATTTTTGAAAAATTAAGAAAATTTTTAAAAAAATCGAATCTTAAACTTTCTTTTTTTTTTATTCAAATTTCCGGCAACAGCCAAAGATACTGGATATCCTTTTCAGTTTAGGATGCCAATGGATGGACATGTGTGTCCATTAGCGGGGTCCAAAAATGCATTCGAAATTTTCTTTTCGAATTTTAATGAATAGCGGTTGGAAATTTGTTCGAATCAACAAAAAAATAAATCCATTTTTTTTCGAACAAAATTATATTCAGAGTTGGCGAAAGCCCTATGAAATTTAACACGTATTTCCCATAACAAAGAAGATTTTGTAAATTTTATTCAGAATCCTCAATATTAGCTGAATCGAGTTGAAACTCAACATTTCTCTTCTTTTGCGGTTTTTTCAAAGCAAATTGTTTCTGGTACTTTGAACTAAACTAAACTTTGAACTTAAAACTACATTATACTCATAAATAGATGTCGATATAAATTGTTTAAATAATTTATTATTAGTTTTAGGAATTTTCTCTTACAATGGACATAGAAAGTCACGGGTTTTTCCAGAATTTTTCACTTCTTATCCCGTTTTTAATTAGGGAGAGGGCAATGTTGATTCATGTTAACAAAAATAATTCTTTAAACGACGTATTATTGTTTTAAATAATATTATCTTTGAATAATGCTAGAAATTGCGTTTTTTCTGAAATGTTTAACTTTTCGTTCACTTTTCACTTGAAGTGAGTTAATATTCAATTTAATGTAGCAAAAATAATTGTTTAAACAAATTATTATTGTCTATAGTTTCTTCTGAAATGCTTAACTTTTCTTTGCCTTTTTAGTTATGAACAAATGATAAGTAAACATTAGAGAGAAACATATTTTATACAATCTTTCTTTCTTGTGAATATATTTTGCTGGAGGGGGGCTGATATCAAAATATTTTCAATTCCAAATTTCTCTTTCACACTTTGCAATAAACTTCTTGTTGTAATTTAAAACAAATTTTTTGTAAGTCATTACCACACCTAGTTCTCTCATCTACTCCTAATTATTTCATTCTTTGTTTTGTCTCTTATGTAAGATAACTTTTTGTTTAAACTAATTTATTCAAGTATTGGTATTATTATTTATTATTTTATTATTATTATTTTTTCATAACTAAAAAGTTAAAGCAAAACTAAAGATTTCAGAAGAAAGCATCTTTCTAGCATTACTCTAAAGACCATGTAATTATACACAATAATAAATTGTTTGAATAGGCATGTTTGTTAACTTAAAATAATTACTACCTCACTGAGTGAACAGTGGAGAAAAAGTTCAGAAAAAACCTAAACTTTTTAGCACTTATCTAAAAGAAGATAGTTATAAACAATTATAAATTGTTTGAACAACTATTTTTGTTAACTTGCATTATTTTTTACTTTACTAAGTACAAATTGGGTAAAAATTTAGAAGATAGTTATAAACAATTATTATTTGTTTAATAATAATTTTTGCAGAATTGAATTAATCAGTAACTCCCCCTATGTAAAAAGTATACAAAGGGTTGTAATTTTAAGAAAAAACCGCAACTTTCTGTCATTATTCAAATTGAATATTATTATTAATAATAATAAATAGCTTGAACAAATGATGTTGTTAACTTCAATGAATTATTTATCTCACTCCAAGTAAAAATTAACAAAAAGTTCAAAATTTCAGAAAAAACTGCAGTTTTATAGCATTATTCCAAGATAATATTACTAACAATAATGATAAATTGTTTTAACAATTATATTGGTTAACATTAGCCTCTCTCTAGTTGAAAATTGGACAAAAAGTGGAAAATTTTTGACAAAACCGCGGCTTCCTATCTCCATTCTAAGAGAAAATTGATAAAAACCATAATAAATTCTTTAAGCATTTCACTCAAAAATCTAATGATCCGTATGAAGCAGTGTTTTTT
Source organism: Andricus quercusramuli (assembly GCA_932178445.1). Lineage (NCBI taxonomy): Eukaryota > Metazoa > Arthropoda > Insecta > Hymenoptera > Cynipidae > Andricus > Andricus quercusramuli. Next base: position 223,625 of record CAKNXH010000212.1, on the reverse strand, counting down.
GTATCAGAAACAATTTGCATTTAAAAAAACGCAAAAAAATCATAATCAGCGCCGAAAACACGCGAAAACCATTTTTTCACTTCTAGGGTCTTTTTGCGACCCTATAAAACATTCTTATGGGTTGATATTTGAAAAGTAATATCTTATTCGTATTCTGTGACTAATTATGAAGAGAAATATTTATTTTAAATTTCATTCAGCTGATACTGAGGACCTTGAATAAAATTTACAAAAACGTCTTTTTTTTGTTATGGGTAATACGTGTTAATCGTCACACAGGAGGGTCATTTACGACCCAATCAAATCTTCCCGCTTGAGTAGCTGATTAGTTGATTGATCACTTGATTGGTTGATTAATTTATTAGTTTATTGATGAATAAAACCTCTGAATATCATTTTTTTCCATAAAAAAAGGATTTATTCTTGTGTGGATTCGAACAAATTTCCAGGCGTTCTTCATAAAAATTCAACAAACAAATTTTTGGACCACCCTAGTGTCCATTGATGTCTCCTAGAGCGATTGCTAATAATAACAATGAAAAAGTGCTGACGACAATAGAGGGACTAAGGTGACCCAGGTGCCTGTTGTTGTTTTTATTTTCATCAAATTCCTGAAACTGTGTTTTTTTTTTGTATTTGTAATTAGATGATTTGGCAAAATTATTCGAACTGTTCGACTTTCGAGCCATGAATTGTTAATGATAATATTCTGGCAGAGGTGACTATTGAAATAAAGATGTTTTTCTCAAAAATGCAGACTGGAAGAGCGATGCTGTGTCATTCAGTAGGTCGATTGAGATAGCGACTAGTATATATATACACTTACACGTTTTTATAAATAATAATTATTTAAACCTGTCAGGAACTTCTACACAAGCTGGTTTCCTTTACGTCACGAAAATTAAGACTTGGATTGTTACTGTGTTGTCCATCCTAGCGGTTTTTCTCAAAGGTAAGAACAATAATATCTATAACTTGAACTGTTTTTTTCGTTGCAGTATATTTATTCCCTATTCCAAATACTGTGATGAAACTTTGTAAAATTGTATCTCTTATCGTCTCAATTGAAAAAGTCAAGAGTCCAGAAGTAAAAAAATTGATAGTTTTCGAGTCACAGGGGATTAAAGGTCGAACCACCTGTGGGTGGTTTCAAAAAGAATTTCCAGATAAATGTTAAAAATGGGAATTTTCAAAGTACCAGAGTCCCCACAAAATTTCAAACTGCATTTATGACTATTGGCATTACTTCCGACAACCCTGCTGATGGACCCCTATCATCAACGAGTTTTCAAATTAGATGTAGGTGTGGTTCGAAAAAGAATTTCCAGATAAATGTCAAAAATGAGAATTTTCAAAGTACCGCAGTTCCCAAAAAATGTTCACTTTCATTTCTGATTATTGAAATCACTTCTGACATCCCTCCTGATGCACCTCTATCTTGTGGTACTTTCAAAAATCTCATTTTTCACATTCATCTGCAAATTCTTTCTAAAACCACCCCAAGATGGTTTGAGGGTTTTCTGAATATTATTATTTTTTATGCGTTTTATATTTTTGATCATTGAAACATTTGAAATGTTTTGAAACATTTTTGATCACGAGGGGTAGGTTACTTAGGCGTAGTTTCTTGGGACCTGTATTATATGTTTTCGAAGAGCAAAGAAGAATGCAAAAAAGTCTCCCTCAATCGCTTGTTTCATTGTAATATTTTCTGTGAGTTTCCACAGGTGGCCGTACGTCGTGCTACCACTCCTGGAATCTCAACAGATCAGAGCTTTTTTCTTTTAACATACTCACGAAGGATCAAAATTTCATATATAGGTGCACTTTTTTCAAATTCGTTATTCAATTATTATTATTATACCATTAAGCCTTTTCCCTTTCGGGGTAAGCGTGACGTGCTCGGTTTGAAAATAGGTGGGTATATAGGTATAAGGTTATATATAGGTACAAGGTTATTGTATAGGTATATAATAGATATTTCGGATTGATCTAGAATTCTCGTGTTATTTATTAAAATTACACGTTCATTCCGCAACACTGCTCCGACTCTGGTTGCTGATCAATCTCTCTAGCGATCACCCAAAGTGAAGAGACTCGCAAAATTGTTATCTGTGATTCCCCACTTGAGCCCATTAGTATCCAAGGTCTTTGTTTCAGGTGTCATTCACTGTACTCACATTCTTTTTATGAACTACTTGTCGCCACACATTCCTGTCCTGGCTTACTTCTCTAGCTTTCTTCACGTCCATGCATTTTTTCATGCAAGCTCTCGTTTTTCTATGGCTTCTTATATCTCTTCTGATCAGTGTATTATTCACAGATTCTAACCATTCTTTCGGAGGTCATCCTCTGGGCATTCTGCCATTCACTTTACCTTTATACACTTGTTTGGTCAATTGTTTATTTTTCATTCTTTCAAGGTGACCGAACCATCTCCACTGATTTCTTTCCCATGTGTCAACTAGTATCTCTCTTGTACCACATTCTTTGAGGATTGTCTCGTTTCTCACTTTGTCCATCAGTGTTTTATCGCAAATTGTGCGCAGAGGTTTCATGCCAATCGCGTTAATTTTATTCCTGTCCTTTTCTTGATAGGTCCATGTCTCGCTGCCATATAGTACAGTCGGTACGAATATAGAATCGTAAATGGCAATTTTAGCTTTTTTTTTATATGTCTTCATTTCTGAGAATGGAATCTGCTCTACCAATGACCTGCTTACCCTTATTTTTGCGCCTATCTAATTCCCCATCTATTTTTCCGTCGCTAGTGAATGGGCTACCCAGATATACGTACATGTCAACTTATTCTAATGTTTCGTCATTCAGGACAATGTTTGACATTGCTTTCTCAGTTTTTCCTTCAAACATTATGATTTTTTATTTATTTACGTTAATTTTGAGGCCCATGTTCTGCATGCTTGTATTAAGTTTACTCAATATTCTTTGCAAGCTCTCGATTGATTCTGCCATAACAATCTTGTCATTTGCGAAAGCTAACCTACGTACCTTCACTGTTTCGAGATCCAGACCTTCTTGTTCGAAGAGGGCCGTTCTTAGACACTTATTTATAAATATTATAAATAGCCATGAGGACATAACGCACCCTTGTCTAACACCCTGCATAATATCGAACCAGTCACTTAGTTTCCCATTAACCCTTACACTCGCTTTGCTATCAGCATGTATTGTTTGTATTGCTTGTAGAAGCCATCCATTGACTCCGCAATCTTTAAGGACTTCCCAAAGTTTACTTCTATTCACCTTGTCAAGTGCCTTCTCTAGGTCAACAAATGCACAGATAACTTTATTTCCTACTCTCAAGCTTTTTTTCTGTGTATGCATTTCGTCAATCAAAGTTTCAGTCCATTCCGAAGCTACTTTATTGTTTATATCATTTATGTTTAGATTGCATACCCAACTAACACCTGTGTGCGCGAAATTTGTTTTGCAAGTCGAAATCATGTCCAAGTTAAGTAGCGATTCGTGAGTAGGCTAGCAGAGGAGGAACGCGCTCATCAGATCAACGTAGAAGCTTATGATCCAGAGGCAGCGGGCTTAGTCAGGGAAGGAAGTTGGGACCTATTAGAAATTCGCCGGGGTAGGAAAGGTACGCACGATCCGCGTCTGCGTCGGCCCGCACCAGACCGCTCCGTATTATTGATTCTGAGGGTACCGTCGTTTAACTCTGAGCCGCGTCAAAATTTCTCACCGAGGGAAATCACTGTAGGGTTCACATAATCAGGTTCATCAGGCAGTACGAGTCACGTAGTCGACTGCTGCAATTCTCCACCACGTCCGTGGGCCTTGTGGGTACCACCTACCGCAAGGCTGCCGTCGCCATCTGAGATAATCGCTATACTACGAGGCTCATGCTCGTCGGGATCCCCTCCGTTAGTTGAAGAAGCTTGGGCTGTGTCTCCGGCGATCCCGGAGCCAGTGTTGTCCACCAGTCGCTCGATAATGCCGCTATTGTCTACTCCCGTTCATCGGGAAGTCTCTAACGTCGATAGAGGATCCGTAGACGAGTTGTTTCTTTTAAGAGCGGATAGTACGCCCGAAACTTTCTCACCATCGCTGCTGGGTTCACCCCAATCCCCATCGGCTAGGCGGTTTAAACACGCCGACTCATCTAGGCGCAATCTTCAGTCTTACATCTTCAGTCGCTTTCATGTTCGCTTTCAGCGGACTAAAAAGTAAAAAAAAAAGGTCGCCACCGGGTCGGTCCTTATCGGTTCACTCCCATCCGATCCGGTGGGTCCGTCCGTGTACCTACCCACCTAGAGCTTCGGGTCACTCTTCTCTCCTAAACACAATACAAAAAGTAAAGGTTCACTTACCGCCCAGAAATTAAAACCGACTGTCCGCCACAAATGGACGAGTTAAGCGCCTGGCAGCGCTTTTTAGAGGCTACTCTAAACTGGTGTACTTACCCTCGCCTACCAGCCAACGCGACGTGCCACGCGGAATGCAAGGACTAGACGAGTGGCTCGCCGAACAAGGCACCAAAGCCCACGCCGCCACTTGGCCACCCCGGGCCAACTGATCCTTCCTTCCTACCACCCCCCCCCCCTCCACGAGTCACAACCACACTTGATACCACCCTTCATAATTCCTTCATTTCCTCCCCTCCCCCACTGATTATCTCACTCCCCCCCCACGATTCACAAAGGGGTTAGAAGTCAACATATTTTTCTCAACTTTACAGAATAGATGAGCGGTGCTGAATAATCCAGAAGGACGAATGAGATAGCAACTAGTATATATACGCTGACAAATGTTTATGAATAATCATTAGTTAAACCTGTCTCAAAATTCTACACAAGCTGGTTTCCTTAAAGTTACGAAAATGAAGATCCCGCTTGCTACTGTCTTGTTCATCTTAGCGGTTTTTCCTAAAGGTAAGCACAATAATATCTATGAATTGCACTGCATTGTTCGTTGCAGTATATTTATTTCCTATTCCAAATCCATCAGGTAAGAGTTTTTCATAACTCGTGTTAGGAAAATTAGATATTCGATGTCCGTCGAGCATGGCAAATGTAGCCAATTTCAAGCGATTTTTTCCTCACTTGTGAAGAAAATTACATATTCTCAATGGCTAGGTGTGAGCAATGAAGGTCTGTGGCCACAAGGCCCAGTGTCCTTTCTACTGATCGCCTGCGCCCCTGGACACAAATCGTAGGTGGCTCGATTAATCGGCTTTTAAGATAATATTTTCTTGCAACATGTCACATTTTTGGGATTTCGCTTATGCACTACTTACGCCGAGTATCGAATTTTCCGTGCACTTGTTGTGTAAAATAGTATGCACAATTCATTGGGGATCGCAGATTCACCATGAACAAAAAGTTGGCAGCACCACATGAATCAGGCTAAAGATGAATTAATTGTATTAAATTCTCGCTTCATTTTTTAGATACTTTCAATAAATCAATTATTTCTCGATATTTTGTACATTTTATGAACAAAAAATTAATTCTTTATCAATAAGTCATCGCAAATTGTTTGATTGCATTCTTATCATAATAAGAAGGTATTAGTCTTATATGAGAACTGACTATCGTGGATCTCTTTAAATCTCCACGTTTCGTGACTCACTGAATCGAAAAAAACATGTTTCGCCATAGTGTCTGTCTGCCTTTGTCCAAAAAAGAAAAAATAATGAAAAATCAAAAAGCATTCTTTCTGATCTCTTAGATGAGGTGGAAATCCTTTAGAATCCTTTGAAAGTCCACTTAATCGCTTTTAATCTGTTGAAATTACTTGAGATAATTTTAAATCCCTTAAAGTATTTCGCAATACTTCCGAAACGTCGAAATTTGTTTACACCTTCCTAAACTCAAAGATATCTTATGAAATACTTTGAAATTCTATCATATCTGCAGAAGGCTTTAAAACAATAATATCTACAATACAAAAATATTCTAATGATCAACGCCTGGGTGTCAAAGAATTAACGGAAAGGAATAAAGCAGTTTACTCAATGAAATAAATATTGTTAGCTCATCAAAGTAGATAATTTACGATCTGTATTTGCAAGAACAATTAAACCTTTTGTCAGCATAATTATCGAAAATTAAATTCAAAGTTGTATAGAAATTGAAACTTAGTAGCGGATTCCATTTTGAAGTTTCAAATGTGATAGATAGAAAGATTTCAAGTATTTCAAAAGCCAATCAAGTTTCCAGCAAGAACGAGTTCGAGGTTATCGAGACATTTCGTTCTACTAAATAATTTGATGGTAATTTGATTTGTCTACTGGTCTTAAACAAATATTTTTTAAATACCGTTTCTTAATTCTAAGTTGTGAAGAAATTGCTATTCAGCTCCGCTGGCATCCGAACCCAGGTCTTTCATATTGCCGGTTTGATGTTCTTACCCACTAAGCTACGGAGAGACGAGATTAATTTCTTCACGACTACTGCAAGTTGAATTACGATGTGATTCCTTATACTTCTAAGATTAGTTTTTGATGTAGAAAATTGAAAATTGAAGAAAACTGTATACTTTTGATGTTACGGTTGTCGACTAGATAAATGCATCTCAAAGATCATGATTTCGTATCATTCAGATTGTTGTGGGCTAGAATTAAGGTAGGAATCAGAAGATTATTCACCATAGCGTGCTGCGCTCCGGTTAATAGCGATTCGAGGAAAGTCGAAGACGCCTTCTGAGACACTTTAAATGATACACTAAGTACTTGCGATCAAGGTGAAAGAATAATTTTGCTAGGAGATATGAACGGATGGTTCGGCGTCCGACGTCAGGACACTGATACAGAAAGGATACTAGGTGAATTTGGGGATCAAAGAAAAAATTATAACGTGGGAAATTTAGTGAGCTTATGTTTAGAAAAGGGCCTATTTATTACAAATACTTGGTTTCGACATAAAATGATCCACACGTACACCTGGTGTAAAGGAAAAATCCGCAGTATAATTGACTTCGTTATTGCAAATGAAATACTAATAGAACTAGTCAAAGAAACAAGAGTCACGAGGTGCAAATAGATTTTCAAAATAAGATAAACGAACGCATAGATAAGGCAACTTGCGAGGCGCTCAGAAGCAGTAAAGATATAGAGGGCTTGTGGACTTTGTTAGGGGATATCATTGTCAACACTGCGATTGAAGTGTGTGGTACAACAGTGGTAGGAAGAAAGGATGGCAATGCGTAGTGGAATTATGGAATTGAGGCAACCCGACGAGAAAAGAAAGAAGCGTATGAAAGAACGTTGCACGTCACAGTTCTTAGCGGCGAGGAGAGAAATAGGCTCAAAAATGATTACGGGCACAAAAATAGGAAAGCTAAACGACTAGTCAAGGATAGTAAAGATGAAATCAGAACAGAAGAGGAAAAGAAAGTACAAAACGACTTTGAAGGAATCGTGGAACTATTACTTGAACAGATGAAGGAAAGTAAAATTACCGAGTTTCAGCATGAGAAAAAGCACCAAGAAGCACTCTACGCAAAAAATAAGACCTCTTTTAAGAGCGAAACAGCGCCTTGAACAGCGAGTAAAGTGGATTCAGAAAAATTCCACCTTTTCTACTCGTCCTTCCTATCGGTTCAATAAAACGTCACGTGCCGTTAAAAATCCGCCTAGTCGAGAAGAGGTTCAAGTTTTGTGGGAGCAAGTATATGGAGATACTTATCAGCTAAATGAAGATGCTTCAGATATATCAATCTTTCGTAGCTTTTGCCACAGGCAAAGTTTACAGGGTCCAGAGAAAGAGTGTCCACTAATTACTGCTGAAGAAGTAAAGAAAGTTATCGCTAAAACTAAGAACTTTTCAGCGCCAGGGCCAGATAAACTCAACAACTTTTGGTGGAAGGAGTTCACGTCTACGCACCAACATCTAGCTCGTATATTTACTACTTTCTTAAACGGAGAACAACCCGTCTCGCAGTGGCTAGTGGAAGGACGCACGGTATTGATCCCTAAAACCGAAGATTTGTCAAGCCCAAAGAACTACAGGCCCATAGCTTGTTTAAAAACCAGCTAAAAGCTATTCACTGGCATCCGCAAAGAAAGGATATTAACATCTATCCAGTGGCGGCTTAAGGGGGGCGGTGAGGGCGGTCCGCCCCGGGTGCCGAGCGCCAAGGGGTGCCAATAAGGGGCAATAAGGGGTGACCAGGGCTGCTTTTACGGTTGCGAGGGCACCACGGTCGCTTACAATGTGCCGGTCCTTCAACGGTCACTAGGGACTGGCCCCGGGTGCCAACCCATGCTACGCCGCCACAGCATCTATCGAGCCGGTATGAAGTGCAATAGTTGAAAAACGTGGATGCAAGACAGGGCTGGCAGGTTGCAGTGAGAACCTGTTAATAGAGGGTGTATTACCTAAGACTCGATCAGGCATCGACGCAATCTGTCCATGGCTTGGATTGACTACCGTAAGGTATTCGATAACACAAAACACGAGCTACTTATTAAGCTCCTTGAGGGCCTGGAGGTGCATCCAAAAATAGTGAGATGCATAAAAGAGCTCATGCTCTTGTGGTGGACAAGATTTGTCATAGCATCCGACAAAAGACAAGTGACTACAAACAGTATCACATATGAGATGGGAGTCTTCCAAGAAGACACTCTAAGTCCGATACTTTTCTAGATCTCCCTCTTGCCTCTATCTATTGTGCTCCGAGGGAAAAGCTCTGGATACCCATGTGGCCGGCCTAACAGAAGAGGATACACGGTCAACCACCTTTTATATATGGACGACCTTAAACTCTTTTTTTCTTCAAAGGAGGACCTTAGCATCCTTGTGGAGGCGGTAAAAAGGTACTCTAAAGCGATTGGCGTGAGCTTCGGACTGAACAAGTGTCCCTGCGTCCAACTACACCAAGGAAGACTAGAAACTTCATCATCGCGTGACGATCAGGATGTTGAACTCATAGGCGGAAATACCACTCAACATCTTTGTATTGGAGAAACATATACATATCTTGGAATACCGCAAGCGGAAACCCAAAATGCGCGTGTGCCAAAAACGGCCCTTGGAAAAAAGTATCGCCTAATTCTCAGAAAAATTTGGACTTCCGAATTATCTGAGAAGAATAAGATCTAGGCGACCAATATGCTGGCCGTTTCTATACTGCTGTACACGTAAGGTGCAGTAAAATCGAACGTCGATGAGTTGAAGCAACTTGACCGAAGCACACGCAAGATGATGACAATCCATCTAAGTCATCATTCAAGATCTTCTGTACCTCGAGTATATCTCCCTCGAGATAAAGGGGGTAGAGGCTTGCTAAGCTTAGAGTGTCTTCATCAAAGAACGGTTCTGGCTACAGCCTGCTCAGTTCTATATAGCATCGATTGCAACTCGTACATACAGATACATGGAGACACGATGAGGCTCTAAAAGTGTGTGCAGGCTGTACTAAGGCTACAAAGTCCATCTTGCAGTCCCCATAATCGGCTGTCTTGGAGTTATGAAAGCTCCATTTCTCAGCCAACTCATTAAGATTCTGGCTTGCCAGCGTCAGGCTCATTCCATCGCGAACCGGATGCAAAAGGCTATTCTTCTGGGATCACTTCATCTGGTCCGTCAGCACTGTTCCTCATAACATTCTACAAAGTTTAGTAGCTCTAAGAAAGTATCCAGGGATGAAACCTTCATCTCCAACTGTCCCGCCTGCCGCGTGAGGTCATCCGCGGCTAGAGACCTGACTCCAAGGAACAATGCGGCACGATGTTATCTCGCATACATTTCTCGCTCTTGCTTACCTTCTAGGAGAGAAGGAGCAGAAGCGGGTGACGTACACGTTCCAGTTGCGTCGGGATTGGTTGCATAAGGAACCATGATCGTGTTTCCGGAGCCTACAACTTCTCTAATAATAATTAATTCAACCTCTCCGGATCAAAAAGGGATACGCCTGGATTCAGCCTGAGAAATATTGTCCTGAAAGTAAATATTTAAAATCTTTCGGATTTGAATTTTAAGGACTGATAATTGTAGAGAATTTGAAGGCGTATCTTTTCTTCGTTCAGCAAATATTTGCAAGTTTTGCAGATTTTCGAGTTTTTGAATTACAGTCATAAATTGTAACTGAAATTGTTTTTCAATTTGTTTTTAAAGAAGGTTCTCAAAGCACCTGCGGTTTTGACGCATACATTTTCATTATGACGCTCGCGTTTCGCGCTCGATAATTAGGTTGTAGATACGGTTCTCTTCAAAAAGTAAAACGATTTAGACAAAATTGAGCAGGGTATGAGAAATAGGTATGTTTTTAATATAATTTTAATGAAGAATACATTTTTTTAAATCTACTTAATAGAGACATTAAGCCATAGGATTTGATTCCGTTCGTTCAAAATTCAGTTTTAAGACAACTCCACTATGATTAATTAATCTAGAACATTTTCAATTTGACTCCAATTCAAAAATGCCATTAATATAATATGTGCATCTTGTTAAAATTTACTAAAAATAACGATTGAAACTTACTGCAGGTCTTTTTGTCGTGTACCGGAAACTTTTGACAAAAATGGCTAAAACTCTGTAAAAAAATATGTTTCAAATTTTTAAAATACTTTTTGAATTTTGTAATAATTGAAAATTCAATTGAGACAGTTTCGAAATATATTCGATATGTAGTAAAAATTTTGAATGAAATTTTCAATCTATCGAAAAAATAATTTCTTGAAAATTTTAAAAATGTCGGAAAGTATACAACTTTTTTAACTTAAATCAAAACTAAAAATGCCATTCGGATAATTTGGAGGTCCTTTTTTCATGAACCAGAATCTTCGAAAAAAGTCTAATATTCTTTCTTTTTTTTTTAATTTTGAAAATGCTTCATATTTTTTGATTTTGGTTGATTCGATTGGAAAAATCTTTTAAAATTTAGCGTGACATCCATATATAGAAATACAGGCAGCAACAATTTTTTATAATTTTTGGCCCTTGTGAGTACCGAAACGTGAAGATCCGTTGAAAACTAGACGTCGAAAATTTGGACGATTACATTACACTCTCATGAATGAGAATGTAAATATTATTCAAACTTCTATAGTTTTCAACCTTATTCCGATATTCTGTTTCTCTTTTCATTTTGAAAGACCATGTTTTTGTATCTTTCTTTGTTTCTGAGAAAAATGTGGAAATTATATTTCATGAAGAAAAAATCCTATGGTCACAAAAATTATTCGATCCACTTAGAACTCACAAGATATCTTTCTTTAAAGACGATAAATTACATAAAAAATTGGCAAAAATATAAGTGCAAGATTTTTTTAATTAGTCTACTTTTTATATTTTCAAACAAATCGTCGATTCAATGATTCCATCAATCGATTCAAAAGTGAAAACAATCATTAATGTACTACTTTCTCTTTGCAGAAATATCTTCTTTTCTTTGCTGGGGGAAACCATCTGTAGCTGAAACTATATATATTCCAACTAATTTAATCGGTGAACGTTCAGGACGTGATTTTAGGCTGGCAGTAGGATTGGATACGACATGTGCATACGTCATTGGATATGCCACTGCCGGTTTATATGAGCACAAGGATACTTATTTGTTGCACCCAATCCAGGCTTATTTACCGGATCTACCTAATATTCCACAATTCACCAAGTTACTTATAAAGAGCGGAGTGGCTAATACTGCTTTCAAAATAGGTGATCATGACAAAGAAAGAACTGATTTCAACGAATACATCCCCTCATCACGCGTTCGCTTTGCCGTGCGCTCCTCACAATATGACATTCCGCGCCCTCGTGGCCAAACCGCTACAGTTTACAAAAGTCCTGCCGCAAGTCCTTCCCATGTGCATACATCTGCTCTCGGTAGCCCCGCAAAATTTGGCTCGATGTACTCAAATTCTGTGAACGGTCACCAAGGCTCACAGTGGTAATACCCTACAGCCCAGATAACATCGAGATCTGACAATCAAGTAATAATCAGAGAGTGAAGCTGATGCAAAACATCATTAGTTAACTTTACTAAACGTCACAGAAAACTAGTTCTTTACAGAAGTAGAGAATCATTTCGATGGGTTCTACGAATATTAGGCTATTGTTCCGTTACCGTTAAGAAAGCGACTATCGTTCCATTACGAATAAGAATTAGTCTATCTTTTCACTACGGATAAGAACTAGTCTAAATTCATTTAGCTAAGTTGTCAGGAGATAGAAATGAAATTTTGTATTCGTAAATCAAATCAAGAACTGAAAATAAGTAAACAAATTTTGAAAGTAATAATATTTATACCATGATTACAATTAATTATTGAAAATAAATCTCTTCTCGGTCGTAGCAATGACAAAAAATGTGTAGTTTTCTGTTCGCCAGTCTGTCTTGTTCGTCATTTTTGTAATATTTTCAGGAATAAATTAATTAAAAATTAAAGATATTGTTTTGAAGATGTTCACGAATAGAAATATTAATTCATTATCTTGTTGATTACAGTTTTCTGTCTTTTGTCAAACTTGTCTAGATAAAATTTCAAACATAACCTATAAGTTATGTCATTATGGAAAATGGATTTTAGGAACTTTTAGGTATATGGTATATGTATCAATTAGAAAATAATACAATATTTTCACAATAAATTATGGTAAAGTGAATGAACTAAAAATATTTATTTGCAATTATCGTCAGCACGCCAGGGTTCTGACATAACCTCAGAAAACCTCATAAAAAAATCTTTTTTCGGGTCTGGAGGTCTAACTGTGCTTACTATAGGTTTTTGGGGTCGCTGAATCCGAATCCGAGGCCCAAAAAACCCCAGCACGTCAGGGTTCTTATATAACCTCAAAAAAACCCTATAAAAATCTTTTTTCTTGTCTGAAGGTCAG
>CAKNXH010000212.1:177909-205635 GCA_932178445.1 Andricus quercusramuli | reverse complement strand
TAAAAATGAATAAGAAAGAAAGGGATAGAAAGAAGGAGGCTTGGAGGGAATTAATAGTTGTCGATCAAATAAAACCAGAGCAGGAACAAGTGTTGAGACCTTTTGCTCTCTGATCTTTGAATCGTAAGGTACGTTTAAGTTGTGCTTGGTTGTTTTAGGGTCCGTTTCGTTTAAATTTATTTCAAATTAATTTTATTAGTTTAATCTTCACCAACATTTAATGTTTACTTTGTTAAATACAACATTTTATAATTCTATGCATAAAAGTTTTTGAATTTATTTAGAAAATAATAATAAATAAATAAAGAAAAAAGTTCATTTGTCAAAACTTAATTTTTGGGTTAACTTGTTTATTTATTAATCCCAGTGTTTGATGCTAATAATATCATTATTATAATTTCTGGCTGAAGATAGACGTCGAACAATTTTGAAAAAACATGGCATAAATACGAGGAAAAATATTAAATATTGCAACTCTCTAAAGATATAAAAGCATAAGGTGTATTTATCCTCATGTATTTTACAAGTAAAAATTCGGAACTGGACAAGGTGAATCGCAGTATTCACGTAATGTTTTCTGAAGGCTCCTAGAGCGATTCTTAGCAATAACAATAGACAAGTGCTGACGACAATGTAGGGACTAAGGTGACCCAGATGCCTGTTGTTTTTTTTTACATTTATCAAGTTCCTGAAACTGTGTTTCTTTTTGTATTCGTAATTAGATGATTTGAGAAAATCATTCGAATTGTTCTACTTTCGAGCCATGAATTGTAAATGAAAAAATTTTGGCAGAGGTAACTGTTGAAATAAACATGTTTTTCTCAAAAATGTGCAGATTAGAAGAGCGATGCTGTGTAATTTAGTAGGTCGATTGAGATAGCGACTAGTATATATACGTTGACACATTTCTATGAATAATCATTAGTTGTACCTGTATCAAAATTCTAAACAAGGTGGTTCCTGCACGACGCGAAAATTAAGACTCGGATTGCTACTATGTTTTCCATCATAGTGGTTCTTCTTAAAGGTAATGAAAATTATATATATGACTTGAACTGCATTTCTCATTGCAGTATATAAATTTCCTACTCAAAATCCACCAAGTAATACTTTTTCTCATAAAGCCTTCTCATCACAGAAAAGTTATGTTTAAATTTAAGAAATTGTTTATTTAAGTTCGTTTTTTAATTCCTTCTTAATGATTAGCTACTCCTACATAAAATACTTGAGAAGCGATTGGTACCAAACTTTTAGCATAAGTATGTTGGATTGAATTCTCGGAACATTCTTTTGTTGCTTTTGATATATCAATTAATTTATGATATTTTGTACATTTTATGCGAATAAAAATAATTTCTAGTAATAAAAGCCACCGCGAAAGCTTACTCTGAAAATGTCCGCAGGATTCTGGAAGAATTAGCAAAAATATTTTTGGTCACTCAGGCCTATTTTTGCTAAAAATTGATTATTTTATTTTAGTTGACGTTACTACTGAACTATTTTACTTTGAAAGATATCCATTGTCTTATTTTTAGTGCAATAATCCTTCCAGATTTTTTACTGAACTGAAAGTAAAATGTTTATGGGTCCTTCAACTACATTTTTTCAAAAAATTGCTTAATTGATTTCAATTGACTGATGGGCTATTACATTTTTGCATACAAAACACTAAAATACATGCAGGCCAAAGTACAAAAATCCGTTGATAGAAGAAATATGCAATATATTGTGTTGTTTACTAAATATTTGTATTGCTTCTAAACGAGTATTTTATTAAATAAAGATTTCATTTTAAAAAGAATCGAAATTACACTAAAAACATCGAGTATGCAACAAAGTCTGCCAAGTTCGAAGTTGTCACTGAATATCAAAACAATTTATTTAAATCAGTTTTGGTCAAGGCATTCTCAAACATATCCGAAAATATAAAATCTCGGATATAGAAAAGTTTCCGAATCATAAAATTCCTGAATCTGAAGGATTATAAAGGATTTTCCGAAAAGTACAACGTAAAGATGATTTAGAGCTCTAAATTAATTACCGGACACTTGAAAATTTATCCTTTTTATAATTTCTATCGAAAACTACCCTTTCACGTAAATGTAGCGAAACTTACATATGCTTAAATCTAAAACGCATCAATAATAATAATAATATTCAGAAAATACAGTTGGCGGAGATTTTTTCTCTCTTTCTTTGCTCTTTGACGGCATATAATACGTGTCCCAAAAAAGAACCCCTAAGTCATATATACCTACCCCTCGTGATCATAAATGTTCTTAAAGTGTAAAAATAACCTTGAACAATGTAAAGAAGCTTCAGAACTGTAAATTCATTATTTGAGACTTGAAAATTTACCCCTTTTATAATTTCCCCCCGAAAACTACCCTTAATTATAAAAATTATAAAAAATATGAAATATAAAAATATAAAATGATTCCCAGTCCATTTTGATTAATCTTTGTAAAATCTATCAAATAGTTTACTTTTTAACCAACATGACAAATTTTTAAGCAAAAAGATAGATTTTCCACCAAAACGACGAATTACCAAAAAGGCACATGAATTTTCAACCGAATAGTGAAAGCCTGGTTTAGAAAATATCAATTCTCATTTAAAAATATAAATTTTCAAGAGAATAGTTAAATTTTCAATGAAAGGGATTATTTTTCAACTAAAATGATGAATCTTCACAAAAAAATGAATTTTCAACAAAAGGGTTTATCATTCAAGTGAAAAGTTAATTTTCTAACCAAGAAAATCAATTTTATAAAAATCGATTTGTTAAATTTGCAACCAAAGAGATGAATATTCAACAAATAGAACAAATTTTGAACAATGTGCTTCAACCAAGTAGTTTAATTTTTCACGAAAAAGATGACTTTTCAACAAAATAGTTGCATTGTCAACCAAAAAATTAAATTCTTTTAGAGTTTCTTGAAAATATGGGAGAAGAAGAAGAATTCTTTAAAAAGGGAGAAAATATGGGGATAGAGGAAAGAGTATAAAGCCTGAAATATGAAAGTGATCAAACGTAGTTTTTGGTTTTTATTGAGTTTAATTCTTTGCTACATTTTTAGTTCATCTAATCTCTGTAAAGTTCAATTCTGGTGCAATTTTTTATTTGTTTTATACTTTTAGTTTAAGACAAATTAAAATTACATAATAATTTCTTCCGCTACATATAAACTATATATGGATAATTGTCGAATTGAAGACAAACTTGAAGTCCCAGTAATATAAAATTAACTTAGAAACTCGTCCTGATTTTTTTTTTAAATTTAATAAACACTTATTATCACCCTCTACAAAAGAGTCAATTCTTTTGTTTCGTTTCTGTTCCTATTCACTTTAATTTAATATAAGAACACCCGAAACGTCATTACCGTACGGCGTCCCAACCTCACTTTGCACAAGGATGAACTGATTTTCTTCTTTTTTTTAGGCAGTAATCTGAAAAACGCTTAACGTATCAAGTTTGTAAACTTCACATGAACATATATTTATTGTATGCACATTTTTTAAGTCAAATAAATAATATTGTAAAAGCCTTGCAGTCTGTCCCTCAATTTTTGCAATTTCATACGTCAGTGCCGTACGTCTTTTTTTCTAGTAAAATATTGTAGTTACAGTTGAATAATAAACACAGAAATATTAGGCGTATCGTTTAATACAAGATTTTATTAAATTGATAAAATATTAACTCTCTTTTTTGTGAATCCGATATTAGAACTGAAAAGTGCATCTTGACAACAAAAACGTCATTCCCGTACGTGCGTTAAAAACCATTTTCGGGGTAAAAAAATTATAAAAACCTTTCCGTTACTTGCTTGGCTGTGTTTTCTTTCATAAGTAGGTGACTTTTTATCATTAAAATCTGTTATTTTTTATAAACAATAAAAAAGTTTAAACTTCAACATTTTTCTCGCATCATTATCGTATGGTAGAATAGATCAGCGTACGACTGATTATCTGTGTTTGCGCATGGATTCATTATTATTTCTTATTTTCATAACTGCCCCTTTTGGATTTAAAATTTTTATATGTGTTAAGATCAATTTCCGTTATGAAATATTTAATTCTTAATAATAATAATATTGCCACTGTAGGTGCTAAAATTTGCCTACAATTTGACAATGACCCATATAAGCTTTCCGTCTGTGGATTATTGTGTAACATATTCAGCTTTATCCAGAAAAATGAGAAATTAATATTGTAAAACTTGAAAACAGACTACGTGAATTGTATCTACATATATGCTTGTGCTACTTTCTTCAATGATGTTACAAGAACAATAGAGAACAGGAAATCATTGGGTAGAAATCTCTTGTCATGCTATGAAACGAATTTTAAATATAAATATTTGTGCTAATTCAGCGTAATCTCTGTCGAGGCTTCAGTTATTGATTAAAAATTAAGAAAATTGGATGAAAGATCTAATCTTCAACTTTCATCCTTTCATTTAAATGTACGGCAACAGCCAATTAAAATGGATGATATCCTTTTCAGCTTAGGATACCAATGGCTGGACACGTGTTTCCATTGATGGATCTACTCCACTTTTGAGCCGTCAATTGTAAATAATATTTTGGTGCAGGCGACTCTTGAAATAAACATATTTTTCTCGTAACTCTACAGAATAGAAGAGCGGTGCTGATTAATTTGAAAGGAGGAATGAGATGGCGAATAGTATATATAGGCTGACAAATTTTTATAAATAATCATTAGTTACACCTGTCTGAAAATTCTACACAAGCTGGTTTCCTTAAATTCACGAGAATGAAGATTCTGATTCCTACTGTATTGTTCATTTTAGCAGTTTTTCCTAAAGGTAAGAACAATGATATCTATAACTCAAACTGCATTTTTCGTTGCAGTATATTTATTTCCTACTTAGAATCCATTGGGTAAGTCTTTTTCACAACTTGTAATCGGAAAATTCGAAATTCGACGTCCGCGATATTCTCAATTAAATAACCCAACACGTCTTCCCGGCTCTCAGTTTCCGAGAGATAGCCAACAGGAAGGCCGCAAGGCTCACTCTCTTTTTTGTTGACGCCGCAGCCCCTGCGCACGAATCGTATGTCCTCTGATTAATCGGCTTTTATGATAAATTTGTCATACAACATGTCAAATTTTTGGGATTTCGCTCATGCACTACTTATACCGAGTATCGAATTTCCCGTGCAGTTGTTGTGAAAAATAGTCTGCACAACTTATCGGGGATCGACAGATTCACCATGAACAAAGAGTTGACAGCACAAGACCGCTTATACTACTTCTAATTTGTCTTTTCAGAAATATCTTCTTTTCCTTGTTGGGGAAAACCATCTGTATCTGAAACCATATATATTCCAGCTAATTTGGTTGGCAAACATCCAGGACGTAATTGTGGGCTGGCGGTAGGATTGGATACGTCATATAAATACGTCATTGGATATGCCACTGCCGGTTTATATGACAACGAGCATTTTATGTTGCACCCATTCCAGGCTTATTTACCGGATCAACCTAATACTCCACAGTTCACTAAGTTACTCATAAAGCGTGGAGTAGCTAATACTGCTTTCAAAATAGGTGATCATGACAATGTAAGAGATGATTTCAACCAATGGATTCCCTTAACACGCGTCCGCTTTGCCGAGGCGTCGTCACGATGTAACATTCCTCGCCCTCCTGGCCAGGACGCTGCTGCTTACGAACCCGGGTAAAAATATTTGGTCTTGCATTTATGGCTGTAGGTGCGCCAAGACAAGACCAGGTAGAATAGTTTTAAGACAAGAAATGTAAGTTTTTATAAATATACCGAATCGCTCTTAAAGAAAATCGTGTATCACTAATTTGTGGCTTTAACATTTGCCAGGGTGAAAATTACAAAAGTTTTCGTTTGTAAATTTTATTATCCATTATATGCCGACCTCTAAAAACTATGGACCCCACCGACAGGGCCTGCCATTTCCAGGAATCAGGTAGCTAGGTTAGGACGTAACAGTTGACATCTGCTGAGGATTAAAATTCTACAATCAAAAATATTCGTGTCAAGACATCAAAAACAGTATGGATCCGTCCTTATCAAACACAAAATCAAGACCAAATATTTTTAACCGGGAAAGTCCTCCCGCAAGTCTTTCTCGTGTTCATACATCTGCTCCCGATAGCCTCGCAAACTCTGGCTTGATGAACTCAAATTCTATGATTGGTCACCAACGTACACAGTGGTAATACTCTACAGCCCAGATAACATCGTGAACTGACAATCAAATCGTAATCAGAGAGTGAAGCTGATACAAAACATCATTAGTGACATTTACTACACGTCACAGGAGATTGTTTGTTTTGAGAAGAAGAGAATCATTGATAATGTTGATAGCAGTAACACCATACGTTCTCTCATTATCAGGTCATATGCATACAAACTGTTTCAGGGACTGTTTGTGCTAATTTCGGCATCCAAACGGCACTGATGATTCAAGGTCATTTGAAGGGCCAGGCGCGCTGGCCGAGTATTAAAAGTCTCTTTAAAGAAGATTCATGACGGATTCTCATTCTATAACTGCTAATCATTCTAAAAACATTCACCTTACCAATTTAGAAATTATGTACTCCTAACACTGCTAACATCAATTACATTACAACATTAATTAATTAATTCGAGTTGAAATAATATGGTGATAGAAGAATTACCTACTAAGATAAAAATTAATTATTATGTCAATCTTATTTTAAAATGGCAAGGAGAAAATTAAAATGTGACGGTGTTCGATTTAACGATTGGAATTAAAAATAGGTATTTAACAGGTGTAAACGAATAAACTATAATACACATAATTAGATGTGGTCTCTTACCATTAATACTGCAAATGTACTGTGACGGGGTAATTTGTATCCCGCACAAATACAGTGAAAAATATTAAAATTTAGTTCCAAACTTTGATGTGGGATATGAGTTTAGAGTCACGGATCACAATCACAGGCTTTCTGATAACATTCACGAAACTAGCCGAGAATATAAGAGTTCTACGGCTGGTCTTTAAGGAGAATGTTAAATCGTAAACATTTTTTAATCTTGACCGCGACTTAAGTAACTAAATTGAATGAAAAGCTTGAAAATAGTAGAGGAAGTTTTGGTCTAGAACATGAGTGTTCGACGGCTAATACCAACTAAAGATGTTAAAAATAAGAACCTAAATTAGACCCTCAATTACGAAATTATATTCAGTATTATCAATAAGGTGTTGTCTAAAATAAAACAAGAAACTCATCACCTGTCAGAGTTAGGGAGGTTAGATCATCCGACCTGAACCAATACTTGCCAGACCAGGGGGTTCCAATTTATCATAGGTTCAATATTCCTTCTAAATTTTGGTTCATATTATTTCCTTCGTTTCATATTTCAACTCGAGTGACAAGGGTGGATCAACCACCCTACACAACAATAACAACAACTGTCAGCTCATACGAGGGTGCCTGCACTGGAGATCTGCTGTAGCCAGGGACTAAGAAGAGGAGATTTTCCTGGCGCATGCGTAGTGGACGGGATTCCCGCACGTACAAGAGCGCTCGGAAAAACTAGGAGCAAGCTGGCGCAGAGAATCTGCGCGGTGAGCCGAGCCAGCCACACCTGGACCATCGAGTAGCGGGAGACCTCGATGTTCTGCGTGGCACAGAACGGACCCCGACTATGCGCCACCATGCTGTGGGTTACCGAATCTGGCAGTTGTCCTTTTCCTTCGCTGGTTCTCTCACTCTGTAGTTCTACGCTCGTACTCGTGTGGCGCTCCGACTCTTATGAGAGGGAGACCGGGGACGCCACTCTAAAATTCATTCGTGATTCTAGGCTTGAGTGGTGTGCATCGACCGACTCTAAAAACAACAAAAATTGATAGAATTGGGAGATAACCGGATTTTTAAAAAAAGCAAAGAAAATCACTAAACATGACAGGACGATCCAGAGGAGGAAGGTTACAGCCAGGTGGGTCCCATTCTGATTAAATTCTTTGTCTTGTGCCTAATTTCATATCCTGTTTCAACGTCGTGTGTCGAGTCAGTAGACACACGCCGTTGAAATTTGTAAACTGCTGACCTCGGTCAAGGTCACGGGTAGTCGAGTCAGTGAATCTTAATTAAAAAAGGACAATGTCAAGTGCAGTTCTACTTTCATTTTGAGTGGCGCAAATGCCCACTCGTCTTAAAGTCAGGATTTTATTGTAGGGTTATTAAGCGAATTTGTCCACTAATTATATCCATGATTGATATTAAAATGTTGCTTTTTATCTGACTTCACCTCTCACTGCGTCCCCCCTTACTCCGCCACTCTGCTGAAGCTATCGGGCAACTGCACTATCTTATTCGGAGAGTTTAAGACAATGTTAATGTATTTTTTTTTGTAGTTTTGATTGAGGAAAAGTACCTGGCAATTATACATACATAAAAGTAAATACATTCATGCGCACGCTTATATATGTTTTTAACTCAAGGATTTGAGTTAACAATGCGGAATTTCGAGATTAGGATTTGGAGCTTCAAATAAGTAACAAAAAGTGAGTTTTTTAAAGTGATATCATGAAGGTGCATTTCTAATTTTTATAAGTAGTTTGTTCCAAAGACGAGCACCACGAATAAAGAAAGACCTTTGCATTTTACACGTGCGGTGTGGCTTAATTTTAAGTACTGTTTTCCCTTCACGGAGTTTGGAATGTGCCGGTTGATCTTTCTCAATAAAATTCAAGAGGTTGAAAAGATAGTACAGAGCTTCAATAGTGAATAGGCTATAAAGCAAGTTACCCATGAAAAATTGTCTTATTTTTGCATCGTTAAGAAGTCCTGCTCTTGCTCTATACTGGGTAATATGTTTACTTTTTGGAACGTTATAGATGAACCGAATGCAAGCATGAAGCGTACGCTTGGCATTCAGGTCATCAGTAATTTCATCATATACCACCCAGCCGTAGTCAAGGAAAGGGAGGATCAGGCTTTCAATTGTGAGGATACGCATTGAAGTAGGAAGTGATTCTTTATTCATGTGAAACTGTTGAAGAACTTCAAAGGTTTCCTTCGAAAGATACGCAAATTGCTCATTCGAAGTAGAAGAGCGATTAAAAATACAGCCTAAATCTTTCAGATTCCACGAAAGGGATGAGACGCCCATCAATCAAGAGAGAACATGAAACTTTACCCCCGGCATATAAAACTTTACGCCCACTACGCATATACATACAGTATAGTGTGTGCCAAGGGCGTGCGGCTATTTTGACTCATCAAAATAGCCTTTTTTACGCCCTTGGTACACAATGTACTATTTTAAATTTACTTTTCAATACTTCTACATTTATAAGCTTCTTTGAGTCTTCAAGTGGGTATGGAGACATCTGCTGTCCTTAGGTCGTCCTAACGACGACTAACTACCGTGCCTACATGGTGGGTATTTATTTTTTCAACTTACTTATCTGTCTTTGATTTCACAAAATCGTTTATTTATTTTATGTATTTTCTTATGATGTAACAAAAAGTGAACTGAAAAAGGCATTTTGTCTTCGTTATTGGTAAGCGAAATATCAAGGTTTATTTATTTAGGTGGTACACACTTTTTTCTTCCAATTTTCTTGCTCTCACCCCCCCCCCCCCCGGAT
Source organism: Andricus quercusramuli (assembly GCA_932178445.1). Classification (NCBI taxonomy): domain Eukaryota; kingdom Metazoa; phylum Arthropoda; class Insecta; order Hymenoptera; family Cynipidae; genus Andricus; species Andricus quercusramuli. The sequence continues at coordinate 196,006 of CAKNXH010000212.1, read as the reverse complement.
TGGGTGGAATACAAAGAAAGTTAGTACGTAAATTTTTATTTCGAAATCAATTGATTTTTAGGGGTTGTTCAAAGCCCATAAAGTTTCGCGTGTATTTCCTCTGGCAAAAAAGGCCTTTTTGGAAATTTGCGATAGAATCGTTAATATTAGATTATCTTACTGAATCTGGCATGATTCTCTTGAAAATAATCTGCAAAATACTTTTTAAATTCAACCCCTATAAGCCATTTTTCTAGCGTCTCGGAAAAAACTCCATAAGTGCAAAAATGAAGTATTATGTCTAGCGTGAAAAAAAGTTCCCTTGCTCAAACATGGGTCATAAATTGACCTATTTTCAATTGCTTTTTCGTACCAAAATTTCTGAATTCCTGAAATTCTCTGAATTTAAGGAATTATCGAAATTCCTTGAACTCTCTGAATTACTTAAACTTTCTGAATTCCTTGAATTATCTGCGAATTCCTTGAATTCTCTGAATTTCCTGAATTCTCTGAATTTCCTGAATTCTCTGAATTCTCTTAATTCCCGGAATTCTCTGAATTCCCTGACTTTGTTGAATTTGTTAAATTCTCTGAATTCCCTGAATTTGTTGAGATTCTTGAATTCCATGAATCAGCTGAATGCCTTCAATTAACTGAATGCCTTGCTTTCTCTGAATCCCTTGAATTCTCCGAATTCCTTGAATTTTCCGAATCCCTGGAACTCCATGAATTCCTCAAAAGTGATCGTAGTCGTTCGAACTGTAAGCTGCACAACTTGATTATTCAACTAGGAAATATCGATTTAAAAAAATTGAATAGACTTCTGAAACTTACCTTTGGAGTAATGCGTATAGTTTTTATGCTAGGAACCAATTATGAATTTAGGTTTAGAAAAGTGCCTGAAATTATGCCATTTTGTGTGAAATGATAAAAAAGGAGAATTATTAAGGTTTTAGTTGTTTTCATGCAAGTTGAACTCTGCAATCCGTCGAACTTAGTGCTGGACTAATCATTTAAGTTTAGCATGGGACGTGGCCACAAGCACTGCTTACGCCACGCAACGATCCATACATTTCCCATCCTTGAACAATCTATAAACATATTTTGAAGTTTTAAAATTGTTTTAACTGTTAAAAATTTATTATACTCAGGTATAAAGGACCACCCTCGCGTGAACCCTTACGTAAGTGCATAAACGTGCACATTTGGGCAAGGGACATATGTGCACATGCACAGTTGGACCAGGGACATCTGTGTGTGTGCACAGTTGAGTGAGGGACATCTGTGCACATGCACAGTTGGACAAGGGGCATCTGTGCACATGCACAGTTGGGTAAGTTCCGTCTGTGCATGTGCACAGTTGTACAAGCGACATCTGTGCGCTTGAACAGTTGGGTAAGGGACATCTGTGCACGTGCACAGTTGGGTAAGTGACATATGTGTACGTGCACAGTTAGGAAAGTGACATTTGTGCACGTCCAAGTCCACAGGAGTCCATCTGTGCACGTGGACATTTCAGCGAGCACAGTTGTCCAAGTGACAATTGTGCACGTTGCAATGTCGACGTGCACAGATGGGCTCTGGTAGACTTGGACGTGCACAGTTGTCCATCTGATCATCAACGTGCACAGTTGGGCACGTGCAAAGTTGTCCGTCACCATTTTTATTTTATATAATTTCATTGATAACTATTGATAAATCTTGCAGTAAAATTCAGACATGCTTTATTTTAATGAAGTAAAATTGATGAAAAAACAATGACAATGTAGTAGAATTTTTTCCCCTAAATCTTCATAGCACTTTTTTTTAAGTTGTCAGAATAGATACACTTAAGAAAGCAGAGCCTCGATTTAAATTCGCTTTTTTTATTTCTTTTTTTTCTTTTTTCTTTTTCATTTTTATCTTTTTTTTTATTTATTTATTTCAAGGCGTGTGTCTTCGGGTTGAATTGCGACTAAATCCATGAATCCACTTCCTACTTCTTCAGCATCCAAGTACTGCAGTCCGAAAACATAACGCAGCCACTTCCCAATGGTTGAATTGCGATCTTCGTATTCAACACTTAATCCTAGCTGTTGGATTTTCCTCCACCTAAAAAAATAAAAATGTGAAAGTACATTTTTTAAACCTACATAAACTTTAAAAAACCAAATTACGGAATAAAATTGCACAAGAAGCCTTAAGAAGAATTATGTTCTTCAAAAAACTGTTTTTTAAAAAAACAAATAATCAAGAAATTCAATATATGCAAAATAATTGCACAAAAGGAGTTAAAGCAGGAGAAACATGTTTACGAGAAACACTGTAAAATGACACGCTAGAGACAGATATATGACAATTGAAAAAAGAGGAAGAAAAAGAAAGACATACAAAACCACCTCTCTCTCATTTCTTTATTATTCATCCGGCTTTTTTATATTACCAGGGTCCAACATGGTTCAAGGCCTTTGAGGCGTCCTCATCAGGGAAATTTTAATAGGAAACTAATAGGGAATATTTATATATTTTAGGCTCATATTAATTAAACATAAGAATATAACTTGAAGTTAATTATTAAGGAATTATTAACATCATTTACATTTTTTTCAATCTTTAATATTTCTGACAATTGATTGTATCTTAAAAAGGAAAAATTTTAATGAACTTTTGAAATTTAATTGAAATCTAAATCAAACAATTTTGAGAATGTATTCGACAGTTAATCGGTTTGAAATATCTGATGAGATCAAATTTAAGACAACTTCAATTTCAATCTATGATAAAAACTCATCCTTTTGTAATTTCTTCCTTAAATGTTTTATTCCGTTTGAAAAAAAATGTACAAAAGTTTTTTTTCTAATTCTAATATTAACAGATCCCGCCCACCCCCTGCAGCTTCCCATAGAAATAACATGGGAGAAAATGATATATTATGAAAACTCTCCAAGGAACACGAATTCATTGTTAATTTTGTATTTCACCCCCCTGTGCACCTTTCATGGTCCCCCAAAAACTACCTCATGCAAGTGTAAGAAGGATTCTTTTAAATATTGCCCTTGATCACAATTTTTTTATTTCATAGATCAATTTTTAATTATTTAAACGACTTTTGTTTATTCGAACTAACATTTTATCAGGAAAAGCTAGAAGAGCCTATCGTGCCATTGTTAGTTGTCTTCGAGAAATGTTTAAAAACATACGCCAAAACGATGCACACGATGTGAAAACCATACAAACAATATACGAAAAATAGAAGAATATTATAATCATATTCAGTTTCAAAACTAGTTTCTAAAAAATATAACCATAATATCATTAAAATCACCAGTCACGAAAGTTTGAGAAAAAAAAGATCCAAAATTTTCAATTTTGAAAAACTCAAACTTACCATGCCTGACCTAGATGAAACCGATATCCAAGAATGATAACGTAGGCAAAATTGTCCTTTATCCCCAAATGTATGGCCATTTCAAAATCCACAACTATATTCATCGGTTAAAACGTAGCCAGTCCTTTGTTCTTGCATTGCTCTTTCAACACTAGGAAAACCTCTGCATAGGTGCTTTGTTTCTTGTCCGCCAATAAGCCAAAAACAAGAGAGATGTAGAAACCATTAATATAACAGTGCAAGGTGAATCACTGTAAGAAGAATTTCGTGCAGAATTGAAAAGTCCCGCCTGCAAGTAAAATCTCTTCATTCTCGCATAAACATTTTAACTTTTTGTCAGAGGAAAAAATTATTATATTTTTTTGGCTTATCAGTGTGGAGAAGGAACTCATCGCCTTCTGTATTTTCACATAAACGGAATCCAATAAATCATGGACATCTGCACTTCATGCCGGCTGGTTCCCCGTTTTAGACATTTTTGCATGGGAAATGTTGTTGCTTACATATTTCATGTCCCTCTTCGTTAAATTGCCAATTGAATTTGCATCTAATTTTCGATGAATCGGCTTGGCTGGCCTCTCGCATAAAATTTCTTCAGCTTTGCGTTTCAATCTGCTGCTGATAGCATTCCTAGTCAGCACTTGGTCACTCGAAGCTTTTGGTGATTATGATTACTTTCTTTTCGAGAAAATACCAAATCATTATCAGTTCCTAATGTGTATAAAGTCGCTGAACAATTTTTGTTGGCACAATGCCAGCGCTGCTCTCCAGTAGACGTAATCTCCTTGCATTTTCCAAGTTTAAAATTGTCCATTCAAAGAATCACTTTGCCTCTTTCGCTGAGAATTGTTTTTAATACCATTTTGCCACAACCACAGTCTAGTCTTTAGCCTAAAGATTGTCTCTTCACAATCACAATTTCTCTTCACAATCAAAAATTTTACAAAATCACTGAAACATTCGAATTCCTCTTATAAGCAGAAAACCAAAACTGACAGAGTATGTCGATTTCAAGCTTATTTAAGAAGAAATTCTAGCAATATGATTGATCAAGCCATAAACTAATAGAATAATACTATTCAGAAACTTAGGATAGAACATAATAAAAACGGCATCTTCCAGACTAATAATTTAAATTTTATTTAAGAAATACGAATCGATTACGTTTCGGAAACACAGCTGGCTTCCCTCATCAGATCTTCTGACAATAAATTTTCCCAGACTTAAAAAAAGAAATTTTATTCTTCTTATAAATAGAATTATACTAGTAGTCTACATTAAAAATCAATTAGCGCTAAATCACACACTTTCAAGCTTTAATTATAAAGGTTTGCTTAAGTCTTCAATACAATTACAGGAAACTTCAGGTTATTCAAGAAGCAATGAATTACCATGGTTGCCTACAATACCATAAGCCATACATCTGTATGAAGTGGCACTAATTGCTTTTTAAATAGAAGCAGTCTGCTGATTACTGTATGAAAACAGATTTCTGTTTCAAACATTCAAAGATCCAAACAATCTTGAGCTTAAGATGGATAAAAATACAAAATAACTATTTTCATATTTCCCCGAATTATTATTTGAAAAGATTTTTCGTGAATTTGCCTTCAATCACGAAAAAAGTTAAGAACAAAAAATAGATATCAACATTCCCTCATTAAATCGAGAAAATATGTGGATTCCGGAGATGCCCATTTCATCGCCGTCTATCTGCTTGTCTTACCCCCACTACCGAACTTCCCCTCACATAGCCGAGTGTTGCTCGCCAGCGTCTGCCGTCGACCCATGTCAGCGGGGGGTCCTTTGTACTAATGAGGAATAAAATACGAAACATAAACATTTTTTAATTTTTCAATTTGTAATTTGGAAATATTATATTCGAAATCTACGTTTCTTGGCGATTCCAACGATATGTTACTTCACTTCGTAAGTTGAAAATTAAGAGTGTTTATCAGGCCATATATATAGCATCACCGAAATTCAACTGCATTAGCATTTCTAATGAAATGAAGAATGAATTTTCAATAAATATTTTCTACGATACTTTGCACATGTATAATAATTATTAATTATTTGAACAGTTTTCAGAAACTTATTCAGAGTTTGGATATTTTTAAAGGAATAGGCACAGTTAGTTTACGGAGGCGCCTAAGAATATCTTTCTGATTTCACTTTTCAATTTCGCTTTATAAATTTACAAGAATTATTAATTATTTTAACAATTTAGATTAAAAAATTAAGAGTTTGGCCATTTTTTAATGAATAGGCTCAATGTTTTACAGAATTAGGTAAGAATATCTATTCGATGACTGTTTTTATATGATGCTCTGCAAATTTCAAAGTATTAATTAGTACCTGAACAATGTTGATAAACAAATTAAGAGTTTGGTCATTTTTCAACGAATAAGCTCAATTTTTGTAAGGAATCAATGAAAAATGTTTTTCAAATAACTCTTTCCTGGGTATGATACTTTGAAAATTTCCAATGATTATTAATTATTTGGATCACGTTTATCAACATATCCAGAGCTTGGCTATTTTTCAAGGAATAGGCACAATTTGTTTACGGAGTCAACTAAGTATGTCTTTCCGAAGACTACTTCACAAATTGATATTTTGGTTATTCTCAACGAATATGCTGAATTTTTTCATACAATTGAGCAATAATATTTTTCCGATTACTTTTTCTTATGATGGTATTAAAATTCTTTCTGATGACTCTTTTCGATGTTGTTTTGTACATTTGCAAGAATTAATAATGATTTAAACCATTTTCGTTAACAAATTCAGAATTTGGCTATGTAAATATACAATAATTCATAATTATTTAAATAATATTCATAAGCAAATTCAGAGTTTAGCTATTTGTCAACGAATATGATACATTTTTTTACAGAATCAATGAAGAATATCTCTCTGGTCACTTTTTTCTGTGTGACTTCGTAAATTCTCAAGTATTATTAATTTAAACAATTCTTATAAACAAATTGAGAGTTCAGCTGTTTTAAAACTAACAGTATCAATTTGTTTACGGAGGCAAGAAAGTACGTATTTCTGCCAACGTTCCCAGCGTCACCGAGGCGACATCTCAGCTAGGTAAGACACTTCTAATTGTTGACAAATGCAAATTTCGTTTCAATAAAACTTTGGCTTCTAGTAAAGACATATGGAGTTGTAGTGAAAAGAATTGTAAAGCTCATTTGCTTGTCTCGGTTGGATCTCCGCGAACTATTTATATGGCCCAAAGCAATTTAGCGCATAATCACCCTCCTGAATCAGATCACAAATTGTTATTTAACTCTTTGTCCGCGAGCGTGAAACGCAAAGCTGCTGAAGAAGAACCTTGCGAAAGCCCCTTCATTGCCTCAGAATTTGAATGAAACTCACAAGAAAATTAGTGATTTGAACTCTAGAACCATATTCGAAGAAGACTTCATTCATCTTAACGATGAAAATTCAAATATCATCATTTTCTCGACAGAGAAAAATTTTAAGTTTTCAGCAGCATCAGAAAGTTTACATTCGGACAGAACGTTTGATTATTGTCCTCTTTTCTGCACGCAGATATTCACGTTACACGGCTATTTCGACGGTCATTACATCCCTATAGCTTTTTGTCTACTAAAAGACAAATGCTAAGAAACATACAAGAAATGTTTTGCGGAACACTCTAGACTTTGCACGGAGAAAGGATTCACTCTAAATAAAAAAAAAAAGATTGATTTCGAGAAAGCAACTCACAACGCCGCGATAAGATTTTGGCCCTATGTTAAAGTAATCGGTTGTCGATTTCACCTTTTTCAAGCTTGGTAGAGAAAAATCGACCAAGAATCTGTGCTGCAAAAAGCGCAGATTTGACCAGGTCAACGAATGCGTGTGAGTCGTTCCTTCTGACTACAACAATTCTTTTTATCACTCACATCCAAACATTTTCAAAGCAGTTGAAGTTTTGCTCAGAGTCCAGGTTTATACCAACTTCAAATGCAGTAGTATTGATTCCCTTTATCGACATCAGAATTCCCATTCGAAGAACAAACGTGCAGCAGTCGAAAGTAGAATAATGGATTACGATGCAAATATTATTTCTCGCCTTCAGTTTCTCGGATCAGTATGCTTCTATTCTCTCTCTAGAACTTTTATAACAGACATCACAAGATGAAATTACACAAATCCACAATTAGAATGTTTTATTCTTCTTACATATTCGAAAACATTGGCCCTTTTTAGGGCCACCAGAAATTTTATACGATGGAATATTTTCTTGTTCGTTCAAAACCTACTAATGAATAAGGAAGCAATGAAATGAAATTAATAATATTCATCCTTCCACTTCCCATCCTAATCCGATTCAATTTTTTGATAAGATATCGCAATACATTTTCAACAAATTATTCATCCATTTATAAATCTTTCAGAATGATCAAAAAGCATCTATTTTTTTTTTTGCACAAATTTTTTCGGTGAGCATTATATCATGTGATATTGCAAATTACAGAATTCATTATTCAAATTCACTGACTTCACGAACCGACGTTCCATCAGTTTTTAAAATTTTTGAGTTGATAAATTGGAACGGTTATCAAAGGTGCTTCAGGGTAATTAGCGACAATACACCTCGCGCTTTGTCAGACCTGACGACTCAGCGCACCAAGAGAGGTGTGAGTTGTAAGGGTCCCACTGGAAGGGGAAGGTAACCCAGGTAGCTTGCATTCGTTTGATCTTCGACCTTTATTTCAATATTATCCTGCAAAAAGTAGGAGGAGCACCCATCAGTCGGATAGGTGTTGTGTTTTGACCGCTGGCGCAGTTCAGGAAGCGAAGAAAGAGGCACCTCTGGCAAGCAGGTAAAACTCTGACACTTGGAGAAATTCATGTGCACCGCTCAGCATATTTGTGATAGTTGCAGTGTCGAAGTTCACTATCAAGTTCAGTTGTATAAATATTAAATAGAGTGGGTGCAAGCGTGAAACCTTGCACAGAAAAAACTAAGTGTAAACTTTACCCGGATTTCGGGGTAAAGATTACCTGCAACAAAAATTACCCCATGTGGGTAAACTCTCCCTGACGTCTCGGTATTTTTCTGTTTTTACCCACGCTTGTGGGGAACTTTTGACAGTCCTGACGATTCGGCAAGACAGTCTTTATGAATTTACACTTATCCGATTTGCCTGTTACTCCAACCATCAGGTAACTTCACTTCAGCGATTCAAAGCTAATGGCTTCCAATTTTCAAGACGGTGGTGACAACTTTTATGAGAACAAAAGACAGTTTCTGCCCATCGAGGGTAATATTTGTGTTTTACCAATACGAACAGGTAAAAATACGAAGTTACCTGCAACACTATTTACCGTAAGTTTTTTCTGTGTGGGGGACACCACTCTTAACCCCCACACAATCAAAACTTTCGCCATTGCTGATTTGTACTCTTTCAGAACGATTACTGAGATAAGATTCAACCCATTTAACAGCCATATTTGAGAGGTGGAGTGATTCGGGCCTAGTTAATAGTAGATTATGGTTAACTGTATCAAACGCCTTAGAGAAGTCAAAAAAGACAACAGCCGTTATTTCCCTTCTATCAATTTCCAGTTTCAGGTCAGAAGTTACTGTAAGTCAAGCTGTTAATGTACTGTACCTGGCACGGAACCCAGATTGCATTGGGTCTGCGTCGCGGATTCGATTGAGACTTTGAAGGTTGAAAGTTAATCAAAATCCATTAGGTCCGTATTTTTACCGATCCAATGAGCCTAAGTTTTCGAGATATCGAGGTTTGAGTATTTGCGCGTGAGCGCTGGACTTGCCACTGTAGACCCCGGATAAAAATACAGAGCCGTTCTCAATAGGAGCAATTTATTTTAGTTTCAGATAATTAAATTACAAATTGTTGAAATAAAATACTTTTGATCTAATACTTATCATTTAACTTCGCACGATATATTCGAATTAATTCTTCTTATTATAAATTGAAATTATCGATAAATCTCGTATGATAGAAGATGATCGCTTTAACGATGCGAAGTGAGACAAGAATTTGTGTTAAGAAAAAACGAGCATCTTTCTCGTATATTGGAAGTTCTCGCAATTTTGATCGTTGTGCATATCTAATTATTTCTGAAACCATAACAACTTTGAAACGGATAAAAAGAATAATAATTGATTCAGAAGCTTCCCCAAAATTCTGTTTCGCAGCTTCGTCATGATGAGTCCTGCGTTTGAGAAAACCCTTTCGGAAGGACCCGATATTGCCAGGATTGGAAGAATTCATAGCCACTTTATGGAGGTACGGATAATGTGGCTTCAGGTCCTTCCATTCGTCAAAGGGATTGACGGTGCGTGACGAAACAGCCTTGGTTAGGTACTGTGTGATCTCCAATTGGAATCCTGTGGTACTATCACTGTTGGTATCAGGCTGTTTTTGATGTGTCATATTGGTGAAGCGCACCCAAATGTCACACAATTTTGTAGAAGCTACAGATGCTGTTGGCGCTGTTTCTTCTACCACGGCATTCCAACCATTCAATTCCGCCCTCATTTTCGATTTCACTTCCTTTCCTGAAATAAAAAAAAGCATTCCGGAAGGGTATCTTCTAGAATCGGGGATCCAGTAGGGTGGCCATAGCAGCAAGCTTCTGGTTTTCGAGGTTGCCAAACCTTTTTTCGAGTTCTGTCAGCAATCTTTCCTTCAAATTGAACGCAGCAGCATTACATGGCTGATACTCCTCTATGGTCTGGAAAAATAAAAATAAATAAATTATAATACTAAATATAAGTAGAATAAATCATTTCACTTGTCAACCAATTATTATTATTACTTACTTGCAAAAGAAGGGTCACTAAAGGAATGGATTTGCTTAAGGTTACAGACTTCTCTGCACATACTTCCTTTGTTACTTGATCCAATGGCGTGAGAAAATCTCGTAATTTCGTAATCTCGCACCTCCGTAACACCTTCCTCCTCATAGGTCGTTATCATTTCCTGTGGCTTCTCCTTGCTGGTCTTCTCCCTGCATTACTGCCTGAATCAGCTTCAAGCACTCAGACTTTGCCTTATTCCACTCTTTCATTTGAAGAATCCTTAACTCCTCGGCAGCTCTTTCGCTTCTTCGAAAGAACCGCACAATCTTTTTTATTTGTTTTGAAGTGCCCTTCAATGGCTTGATCGTAGGTAGCCCTGCTTCAGCATCATCGCATTCATCATCGTCGTCGATCTGATTCTCATCACTGTTGTCGGGTTCTGGTACCGGAAGCGCACCATCTTTGCTCTTCTAACTCAACCCAAGGGCATTCATTGCAGCGTTGTTAAGGTTCTGTGCAAAGCAGGCGATGTGTTTCGCTGCACCAAAAACCCTTCTGCATGCGCCGACGATGTTAGCCCCATTGTATGTGACTACAGCTTTCACATTGTCAGGGTGTCTGCCCCAATCTGAAATAATTTCTGTAAGGACAGAAGGCAAGTTTTCAATGGCCGAGCGGAGCGAGGGTGGCTATCACACGAGTTTCAAATCGTGGCTTTTTCAATGTGTGGGATACGATACTTTTTCTATAATTTGTTTAAAAAGTGCTAGATTTTGTTTACCTTTTTTTTTGTGTGAAAAGAAGGCGATTTTTTGTCGATTGACGCAACAATAACACCGTATTTTCGGAGAAACTGACGGTGTTTTAGGTTAGGGGCGGCGTCGGAAAATAGAATGAAGTTGGCTGCGCACGATGCACGAGTACACCCGAGGCAGCATGAACACACCCGGAGTAACACGAAGCAGTTTGCACTTTATTTACTTTTTTCACTATGCCTCACTTTTGTCACTGAGTCCATTTACTTTTTCCACTCCATCCGTCCACTTTTTTCACTGTTGCCCGGAAGGGTCGATACTGCGCATGCGCCACGTCATCGAACAAAAATCGGTCACTTTTTACACCAAAAACAGGTGGAAAAACTGGCACTTTTTCGCAAATTATAGAAAAAAGGATATGTTGAAGCCCCTGATAAAATTTGACTAAGAGCAATCCTCTCAAAACTGGAAAAATCCAGAATTGCAATCTCTGAGTTTCCTTTCATACTTCCCCGTACCTTTCCTACCCTGCTGAAAATATGTGCATGGGGCCCATGAGGGTAGCACCGGTCGGATTCGCCTGCACTTGTTTGCATCGCCCTGTTTCAGGCCAACGCGGATCGAAAACTCTTCAGATAAACTACCATTTACGCGTATTCTACCCCTACTGCCGCTTAAGCAAATTTCGATAAGTCTAACTAATTTTCTTGATACACATTTCTTGATACACATTCTTGGTAAACATTTGATCGCTTGTAGATCGGTTTCGGCGGAATCCACACTGGTAATCCCCAATAATTTCCTCGGCGAAAGGGGTTAGTCTACCTAAGATTACATTGGACAGGATCTTCTAACACGAAGGCAGAAGTGAAATTCCCCGATAATTGTTACAGTTTGTTTAATCGCCCTTTTTAAAGATGGGAATGATAATAGAGGTATTCCATTCCTCCGGCATATGTTCTGTTTTCCAAACTATGCGTATTAATTTACAAATTTGCCTTGTGAGGAAAGGGCCTCCATTTTTTATCAGTTCTGACGGAAGGTCGTCGATGCCCGCGGCTTTGTTATTTTTCAACTTCTTCATGGCCATTTCTATTTCTATATCAGCAGGATCATCAATTAATAGATCAGCAGTGTGGATTTCACCGAGATTACCTTCAACGGGGGCTTCGCGTACATTTAATAGTTTATCGAAATAGTCTTTCCATAAATTCAGTCTCTCTGTCGCATCGGCTACTAGATTGTCATTTTCGTCCCTCATTACTTCCGTTCTACTTTGAAAGCCTTTCCTTATAAAATTGAGTCCCCTGTACATCTCGCGCGGGTTATTTTGTTTATTATGCAATTCTATTGCTAGTATTTTATTCTTTTCCCACTCCCTTTTCTTGGATCTATAAAGCCTATTTGTACTTTTACTAATTCGAGGTACTTCTTATGTGTTTGATCGCACTTATTTTGTAAACTACTTAGTCTGGCCTCCCGACGTTTTTCAAACCAGAGTTTGCACTCTCCGTCAAACCAAGGTTTGCTTTTGGTTACTTTCTTTAAATTTATCGTAAGTTTCGCGGCTGTCTTTATCGCCTTTTTCATATTGCTCCACAGGGTTTCCGGATCCTCCTCGTAATTATTGTTATCGTCTCTCTGTTCTTGGAGAGCGTCGAAACTATTAGAAATCTCATCTTGATAATTTAATGTTTCTGTTGCTGTTTTGAACTTATCTATATTGAAACGAACTGTTGGCTCTGTTCGGCTTGTTTTCCTGCTTAACGCTAGCCTAGATCTTAGTTTACAATCACGAGAAAATGGTCTGAATTTAAATCCGCTCCCCTATACGTTCTTATATCGAGAATGTTTGTATGACGTCTTCTGTCAATTAGAACGTGATCAATCTGATTGCGAGTGATACCATCTGGTGATGTCTAGGTGGCCTTATGTATATTTTTATGCTTGAAATATGTGATTTTGACAACGAGGTTCTTTAAAGCTGCAAAGTTTATTACTCTGGTTCCATTATCATTACTGACATCATGCAAACTTTCTGATCCTATTGTAGACCTATACATTGGTTCTTTTCCAATTGTCGCGTTGAAATCTCCGAATACTATTTTTGCGTCAAACGTTGAGAATTTGTCGAAAACCTGCTCGATTGTTTCGTAAAAAAGATCTTTAGTGTCTTCGTCTTCATCCTCGGTGGGGCAGTGCACATTGATTAATACCTGTTTGCTGAAATAACCCTTTAGTACAATGTATGATAACCGAAAGTTAATGAATTGCACGTCGATAACCGCTTGCGAAATTCGTTTATTCATAAGAAAACCGGTCCCCAGTCTGCGCCCCTTAGCTGCCCCATAGTGAAAAGTATAGTTATCCTTAGAAATTGACCCGCAATCTCCCGGCCAGCAGGTTTCTTGAAGTGCTATATAATACATAAATTAATAATACTTAAGGGCATGCTCTTCGGTGATCACGTGACCAAAACAGTCCTTGGTTATGAAATTTTTTTTGATGTTCACCATGTCCAAACGCAATGATGTATTGCTCTCAAAATTTGGAATATAGAAAATGAGACAATAAATTGCATTTGTATATTTAGTTTCAGTAATAATTTTGAAAAAAACTTTCCATTTAAAAAATAAATTTGGAAAATTTCATAACCGAGCTTGGTTATGTGATCTCTACTTTACCAACGTTGAAATGCTCCAACAATGATGAAAGGTTACGTGTGTGCAGATACTTATTCTTTCATTTGCAAGGAATGTGCATGGTAACGTTGCAACGAATGTGTAACGAATGTGAATAGTAATAATTTTGAAAAAAAATTTCCATGTAAAAAATAAATGTATAAAATTATTTTCATTTTTTTGGTGCTCACTACGTCCACACGGATTGAGATATCGTGTTTAGAATTTGAACGATTGAATAAAAAGCACCAGAGAACGTTTGTACACATCAATATGTTTATAATTTCAAGGAAATTTCATTTATAAATTGATAGAATAGGATATTACCATTCGAGTTGCAGCACGTGCAGGTAATGTTTGGTTTGATGCATTTCAGATTTTCTGATTCACGTATGTTGATAACTGACACAAATTTTGGACTAAGTCGTCTGAACATTCAAAAAATTAATATAAACAATAACACTTGCACATTCGTTGCAAATCAAAAAATAAGTATCTGCACACACGTAACCTATCATTATTTTTGGAGCCTTTCAACGTCGGTAAAGTAGAGATCAAATAACCAAGCTCGGTTATGAAATTTTCCACATTTATTTTTTACACGGAAAATTTTTTTCAAAATTATTACTGAAACTAAATATACAAACGCAATCTATTGTCTCATTTTCTATATTCCAAATTTTTAGAGCAATACATCATTGCGTTTGGACATGGTGAACACCAAAAAAATTTTCATACCAAGGACTGTTTTGGTCACGTGATCAGCGGAGAGCATGCCCTTAATGATACAGAAATTTCCGCCTTGCAGGAATACCCCGGAACTACCCAGCAGATATCTGTCGTACATCCATACTTATAGTTCAGCGTTTTATGATGATAGAAAATTAATGATCTGGGCAGAAACCTTATATTTCATATTATTAGACTTTACACATTTTCAATATTTCGTCGATCAAGCTTTTCCGCATTTTTAAGGTTTCTGCTCAGATCATTAATTTTCTTTCCTACGTAGTGTCCCACTTTCATCACATTGTTTTCCGGTATTTTCTTTGTGCGGTGATTCATACAGAGATTCCGATAATAACAGGCTGAAATGAAAATACACCGGTCAGACATTGTTTTAAGTATGAAGTCATTCACACCTAAGTTTATTTATGCAAAAAGATGTATACTGACCTTTCAAAACGTTGTACCTATCAAGTGACAATGGCTTTGTAGGCGACCTTCGTGCTAAACGTTGTTCCACCTTGCTTGTGATGCTCCTATTCATGAGCGTCTTAGTCGGCCAGATGTGGACACTCATTGTCCTGACGAATAAGGAGTCCTTAGGGCACCTCCTGTAAATGTCTCCCCATTGGGCTCTTATTTTCCCCGGGATATTTATCCGTGGCATCTGAAATATTGTAAAAAGATTTTAATTGTACTGTAATGCAATTGTAATGAATAAAAGATAGTAATGAATTTCCACATCATACATACCAAGTGTTCTGCTCCGCGACTTTTGCCTTCTACCCCCGAGAGACACTTCCTCGGCAGTTCTATAATTTTCAATATACATGAAATTTAGATATATGCAAATTATGAAGGAAGATATTGAATAATAATAATTTGTTATTAATCAAATTAAATAATAATAGACAGAATGCGTTTACACATACCCCAGCGTTCATCTTCGGTTCCTTCTCGTCTGGATTCCACCACAACTTCACGGCACAGATTTTTGTATATCTTACCAGACGCAACATTTATTTCTCGCTCTCGTGGGAAAGTGACTGTGTTTTCTTCTCCTCCGTTGAGTCTTCGTTTTTTTTTCTCTTGGAGATTTTCCCGGAAAGAGAAGAAATCGTAGTTCAACTTGTTTCTGTAACTGGGGGACGCATGAGGAAATTTAAATGGATCTTCACCTGAAGAAAAGAACATATACAAGTTTAAACATTGTATCCCTTGCTGACTTTAAATCTGCTAAGGCACTCGATAACTAACTTACTTGCTCCTTCATCAAGATTAATTTATCCATTCTGCACCCATTCTGCAGTCTTCCATTCTGGAGTATAATGTGTTTTTCTCGCAGGAGTCGTCAGCTTTTTCTGAGGAGTCACAGGTAATGACTTCGGTGAAGAATTTAATGAAATAATCTCTTCCTCATCGGAAAGGCAATATGAGTCCATCAGCATCCTCATAGCGGATCGTGCATCTGTTGACATATCTGAAAAATATAATTATAAATTTGAACAATTCAGCTTTAAGCTTAATTAGGTGAAGGTTAAATGTAATTTTACCTTCAAAGTTTCTAGAATATAGAAATATTTTTTCAACATTGCCAAAATTTAAACACATTCATTTACATAATACTTTATTAAAATATAGCTTATACTTACCAGACGTTCCTGTAATTTTTCTCTCAGAGTTACAAGCTGATTGCTGCATTGTTGTATCATTTTGAGCTGAAATATAAAATACTTTGAATGAATAAATACTTTAAAGTATGAAGATATAAACTTTTCAAGAAATTGCTCATACTTGTCTGCAGTTGAAGTACCGCATTTTCCAAATTCCTCATTTTTTCCGCTTGGCCCTGCATATGCGATTCTAAAATTCGTACTTTTTTTCCAGTTCTTGAATGTTGGTATTACTGCAACTGCACTTCTTCTTCTACGGCAGTTGGGTCAGTATAATTCTGCTGACGTCTTTCTGCAGAGCCTACAATACATAAAATATGTCGATTAGATGACAAAAGAGAATGATGGTAATTACAATGTAAATATAGAAAAGAACTGTCATACCAGTTTTCGTGTTTTTGCTTCCTTCTTTACTTTTTTCGCCAGCTCACGTTCCTTTTCGTGATTAGGGGCAATCTCATCTTTTTTACATGATTTGGATGACTTCCTGGCATCGTCGCGTTTTTTTCTTTCAAGATCCTTGTCGTCGTGATGAACAACAGGATCTGCGATCCGCTTGCTTTTCTTCCTCTCTTCTAAGTCCTCTTTACTCACTTTAATCAAAATTTAAGTTATGAAAAATTATTGAATTATGAGAGGAACAATGTAAACTTACAAGAATAATAATGAAATACCTCCCAGAAGAAGAATGCAAGCATTGTATGGCAATGAGCCCTCTTTACGCGGAAAAGAGTCGACTTCAGACACGCTTTCTGTTGTATGTCAGAAGTAAATGAGAACCTCGGAAAATCAAAGCACTTTGTCTACGTGATCTTTCACTCAAATTTCCAATAGGCAATTTAAGTGAAGGTCCTACGTGACAAATTGACGATTTCTCGAAGTTCTAAACGACGAGTTTGCTCCATCCTTAAATAAGTCCCTTGAGGGCCGAAACAACTTCCCGGACTCGCTTTGAACACCAAAGAATTCCGTGCTGCCGTCGTGTTTTCGAATCTTTCGAAAACATTGCGGCAGGACAAGGCACGTACGCCAGTGTCTATCTCTTACTTCCCCACGCGCGCTTCCTCCCTCCTATGAACACTATCTCTTTCTCTCTCTCCATCTTCCTTTCCTTTTCAAGCACACTGGCGTACCCGAGAGCTCAGCCTACACAAATAAACAATGCCCAAATATTGCTAAATAATAAGCAATCTTTCTGATCTCGGTTCTTTGTATTTATAAAATTATTAAGATTAAAGCATTAATAGACTAGGCAATTTTGATCGAGGTTTGAGTAAGCAATAAAGCGCAATTAAAATCCGTGCCAAGTTAACCATTTTATTTAACACAAATAATTACTAAATACTCCACCCCCACCCCTCTGTGGTTATTAAGGATTAGAATAGTTAGATGCATGTTTATATGGGTAACCATATCAACATGTATCGAATTAATTAAGATTAGAGTATTAAAATAAGTTTCTTCTCTCCAGAACCATTTTTAGCATATAGGATAAGTTTTAATAATTGTAAATATTTTCAGGTCCTGTAGGGAGGTTGAGCGATCTTTCGGGATATGCTCTAAATGAAAAAATAAACAAATTTGAATTAGTTTAAACAATTAAAATACCTTGAATCTCGACAGATCGTTCAAATAGGTTTAGCCGCTTCCCGTTTGCGGGAAATTAAAGTTAAGTTAGTTTTAAGCAAACTATAAAAATTTCATTAATTTCTATTAATATTTTATAGTTTTAAATGTTAATTAAAACTTTCCAATTTTCATGCAATTTTAGATTAGTATGGCCGCTGGCGCGCGAAGGCTCGAGTAGTGGGTTAGGCAGGCTATCCCCACAGCTTGGCTGCGACTCCGTTGTCGTTTTCCAGCCAATCGGCGGGCTAGCTGCCGTTCCCACCGCCTGCGAGACCTCCGCGTACGGGGACCCGAGTAGAGAGTAGGAACTCTGTAGTCAGTCGTTTTACGATATTCGAGCAGACAGCAGCGCACGCTCTGCCTGCTCTTCCTCTTGTGTTTTTAAACGAAAATAAAGCAGCTTTGAACTCTACCTCTCAGTCTCCACCAGTGTTCACAGACCGTGGGAGCTGGCGGCCCCCACCACGACTCCCGTGTGGGAGCGACAC